>JAKTUH010000097.1:0-46687 GCA_030556585.1 Geotrichum carabidarum
AATACTCTGCTAAATAAGCGATGGATGGCACATCCAACATATTGGAAGGTTCATCTAACAACAAAAGAGAAAATCAAGCAAAACAAAAACTTCGCAACAAGAAACAAAGATGAAGAAAAAAAAAAAAAAAAAAAAAAAAAAAGTTTGGAAGGAGATAGGAGGTATATTAAGGCTGAAAGACTGTATCGCCAGCATTTATCAACGAACAGTTACCATTTTAATTGAATCAGTTAACGAGGCTTCTGCTGCTGGCCATGGAAGCCTTGTGGCGGACCATATCCCTGGTGTCTCATCTGGGGTGGAGGCTGCTGGAAATTGCCCTGCTGATTGTTGTAGTAGCCTTGAGGACCTTGTGGTGGCTGTTGCTGGTAAGGTTGAGGAACTGAGTTGGGAGCAGGGGGTATTTGATTCTGAGGAGCATAATGCTGCTGCTGCTGCTGCTGCTGCTGCTGCTGCTGCTGCTGCTGCTGCTGCTGCTGCTGCTGCTGCTGCTGCTGCTGCTGCTGCTGCTGCTGATGCTGCTGATGCTGCTGATGCTGCTGATGCTGCTGATGATTGGGATGGCTGTGACTGTTGTGGTATCTGTGTTGATGCTGGGAGGTCTTGGGAAGCTCCTGCATGGGAAATGGACGGGGAATAGAGGCTTCTGATTCAGCAACATACAAGGAAGTATCGATTTGAGATGGGATGGGCTTGATTTCGGTTCCCAATTCTTGCTCAATCTTGTATAGACTGAATCTATCATTCCAGTTAATCAAGTTAATGGCAAGACCCAGATGGCCAAAACGGCCGGAACGACCAATACGATGGAGATAAGTTTCAGCATTCTTGGGGAAATCAAAGTTAATGACAACGTTGACTGCTTGAATATCAATACCACGGGTCAGCAAGTCTGAGCAGACCAGGTTTCGGCAGTTGCCATTTCGGAACTCGTGAAACACCCGGTTACGGTGACTCTGAAGCATCTTTGCGTGAGAGTAAAAGCAAGAGTATCCCAGTTCAGTGATTTTGCGGGCCAGCAGCTCTACCCGGTTTGTGGAGTTGCAAAAAATGATGGATTGGTTGATTTGCAGTTTAGAGAAGAGTGTGTTCAAGCAGTGCAGCTTTTGTTTCTCTTCCACAAAAGCATAGTATTGAGTGATACCTCTTAGAGTGAGCTCATCCATGAGGTTGATTTCGTACGGCTTGTTCAAGTGCTTGTCCATAAAACTCTTGACGACCAAAGGGAATGTGGCACTAAACAGCAGAATTTGCCTGCTGCTAGGAAAATGTGCCAGAAGTTGTTCGATAATGGGGGTGAATTCTGGACTGAGCAGCTTATCGGCTTCGTCCATAATGAACATGGGGCATTCAGAGAAATCAATCACATTCTTTCCAGCCAGATCAAGAACACGGCCAGGAGTACCAACTAAAATATGGACGGCGTCGTTCAGTCTGATGATATCGTCTTTGAGAGTTGTGCCACCAGTGGTAACCATGACATTAAGATTAAGATGCTTGGAGAGTGTTCGGCACACTTGAGAAGTTTGTAATGCTAACTCACGCGTGGGAACCAGGATCAATGCTTGGATCTTGGTTGACTTGGGGTTGACCTGTTGCAGAGCAGGGATAACAAAGGCTGCGGTCTTACCGGTACCGTTCTTGGCTCTGGCAAGGATATCTCTGCCAGCCAGTGCAATTGGGATTGCCTCTTCTTGAATGGGCGAAGGCTTTTCAAATCCAGCTTCGAAGATTCCCATTAAAAGCTCACGTTTCAGATAGAAATCTTCGAATCCATTTCCTTTAGTGGCGGTGACATCTTCTGTTTGTGGTCGAGAGTCCTTGACAGGAATATTTAAATCTTTCTTCCAGTCGTTCAGATCAGTTGACATTGTAAGTTGAGTAGTTTCAGTGAGATTTGATTTGTAGCGTTTGTGACAAGAGCTAAATTATTTCAAAGCTCTAGATGATCCAGTTTTAATATATATGTGAGTAGGGAATAAAGATGGAAGCTTAGGTGGTTGATTTGTTGATGCTTCGTTGGAGAGATGAACCTTGGGAATATTTTGGAGGCCAAGGAATCGAGATTAGATTAAACGAGAAATAGGATATTTGGCAGCTTTAGATTTATATGGCTGAAAATTTTAAGCGGGATGAAGAGAATAGTATTGATGGTTATCGAATTGAAGTTGAGATTGAAAAAAATGGTGGATGAGGGAAGGAAAAGAAAATTTTTTGAGTGGAAACCTGCACAAAAATGTGAAAATTTGAGAATTGAGTCCGTGGTGGTGATGCAGATCTAGAGGTGATTGATTAATTGATCTATAGGTGAATATGAGAACAAAACAGCCGGTTCACAACACTACTTCTTAGGATTTATAGTGTCAATGAAGTATAGAGATAGCAAAAAGAATGAGAAGAAAAAACCAAGAACTTGTACAGAATGGCTGTATGGTGAATGTGACGGATCAACTAAACTGCCCGAATTAATCATGTCACGGGTGTCAAATCTACGGGGACCAAGCTTAGGATCGATGGGATTTTCAGTGCAGTTTTGAACCGCAGTGAAACTCTTTCTCTGAACGGTGAATTTCTTAAGCTGTATACCAGTAGCAAGACCGTTATTTAAGGAGAATCAGGCGACATTTTCAATAACCGACTTGCACTGGTGATAGACCTGGATTGGGTGCATTCAACAGCCCAACTACCTGAGTGGACAGTTATAATATATATATCTGGGAGATGCAGCAAAAGAAACCGTTCATTTCTCTTCTTGACATTGGTTTAACTATGATTTCAGCTTTAGAGATTGGCTAAAGGCTGTTCATATCAAGGTTCCATGTTCCTAGAAAGTACGCCTAAAGAGCGTAGCTGACTAGGACTGGTAAGGTAAAGGCTGAGCTAGTGAGTGCAATTGAGTCTCATAGATGCAACTTGAGATATATAGTCGACATTTTGAATGTTCCAGAACGGCCCATCTAATGTCGCGTCTAATCTGCATTGAGTTTACTTGAGCTATTCGGTTGCGTTTATAAACAATTAATTTGTGCACAAGTATATTCACATATACTCTAGACTATATATATATGGGCTCCATATGTTTCTATCTATCAGAATATTCTCAAGGTGGCTTCAGTGGCTCCTAAACAGTTATTCTCCCGAAATATAAAATAAGGTGATAGATGCTCGCTTAGTCTGCTTTAAGGCGCAGGATGGGATGTTTTTGCGTGCGCCCGCGTCCCCACGTATCTACAATATCGTGGTTGACCTAACCATGCATGGTATGAAATTAATATTGAGGCTGTACTTGACTATCTACGGCAAGTGTTAACAATATTGCGAAGAATCCGAAGGGAGGTTTTAAAAACTACATGGCCAGCATGTCCACAGATAGGTTTATCAAGTGATTTCTAACTATTGTCTGAAGCATGGTCCACACTTGGGTCACCAGCATTTTCGCCTCCCTCGAAACGCTCCAAACGGATCTCCATTGAACCACAAGTGAGATAGAGCCCAGTTGGCAAATGTTAAAAATCAGGTTGTAAGCACTCGCTTGGATAACAGGAGAGAGTTTGAAGCCTGCAGTTGAGAGACATGCGTTTGAATCATATCATGATCACAGCTGGGAAAGCATTGCAACTGTTCTCAAGAATATGCATTGGAACAGTTGCAGATAGGTTGAAAACCCCGTTTTTTCAAGAATCATGAGACTGTCCAAGTCATTTATAAAACGAGATGAAATATATATGAGCTGCAAAGATCGCTTAGTAGTATGCAAGAAGTAACTCTAGATTTGATATTCATATTAACCAAAACCCGAGCTCAAGTTAAAATAAAAAGAAAGCAACGATAGACTATATAGCACTTGGGTATACAGTCTTTTTCACTCATCATTTGTGAATGAAATATATATTATAATTCTTGTTATACAAAACAAAACGGCCGTGCGGCACAATATTCAAAAGATTGTATTATAAGGCTCTAAATACGTGGAAGAAGAAGAAGAAAAAAAAAAAATTATAAAAGTGGTCTAATAATGTGTATAGTAATGGTATAGTAATGGTGGAATAATGGTGTGGTTTTTTTTTTTTTTTGTTTCTTTATTTCTTTTTTTTCTACCCTTAATTAATAATTTTATTATTATTGACCTGAACAAGTAAATTTTGTTAATTTTTTTTTTTTTTTTTTTTTTTTTTTGTTTTTTCAACACAAAATGTTCATCTGCAATGTTTGTACAAACAAAGTCCACCATGCAAAGCATATACACTCATCTTCTTCTTCTTGGATATCAAAATAATTATAAGTCAATCACCGCGTGTGTCTTTTGTAGAATAAAAATTATAAATCTCACTTTCTATTACTGTTATTATTATTGTTTTTTATTATTATTTCCTTGTAATCGAACGGTAAACAGAATATATATAAACATTCAATTGTCCCCAGGGTCTAAAGATCTTACAATTTTGTCTTCTTTCATTTCTCTTCTCATGGGCAAGTCCAGCATGTATCGAGGCTTTGAAAAAGGAAACGAAGATACCATTGATTCATCCATAATGAGTAGCAACGGTGATCTAACCCACAGTTCGTTCCTTTCCATGTCCTCCTATTCCTCTGCATCCTCTATAGAATCTTCCTATCACCAAAATCCAAGTGTTCCCGCTAGCGCAAGAGATTCAGTCGACTTTACAGACTTTTCTCTTCATCAGCATCAAAACATCTCTCCTGCCACAAACCACTCACAGTCCATCGTCCAACCTGATCCCTCTACAACCCTCAACCACTCATACGCACACAGCAACCGCCGTACAAACCGTTCTTACAACTGCTACAAAACTTCTTCTTCACTGCAATCTCCTCTGTTGTCAGTATCACAGAAACTGGCTACTCCACAATACTCATCGTCGTTGTACAAACCTCCACTGCACCAAACCCAGCTCCCACGAACCCATTCACACCGCCAAAAACCTCAACCCGCCACAGCACCACAGCAATCAGCGCAACCCTCTGTCCTTGGGTCCTCTACTGGAAAGAGTGTTCTAGGTTCACTATCTCATATCAACAATAAAACTTCCCATTACAACTCACTTACTTATATTGCCCCAACATCCACTCCTACTTCACCTCCCAGCAGTAGTAACCAAAGTGGTTTTGACAGTAGTCAAAGTCCCAATTCCTTGGAACACCGAGATACTGCAACACCCACAACGAATCCTTCGACGAAGCCAATGGTTGACTATCCAGAAACCCCCAGCTCTCATGCTTCTTCAGAGCAGTTGAAGGGGGATGATCAGCGATCCGTCAAGACCACATCTAGTCAAAACGTTAAAAGCAAGTCCTCTTGGCGTAGCGGCCTGAAAGGCTTGCGCAAATCCCAGTCAATTCGTTCTTCTGTGGACGAGACACCTCAAGAGACTGCTGCTGCTGCGCAATCAAGACTTGAAAGGTTTGCAATTTCTCCTCAGAGCACTGCTTCGTCTAGATACAGCAACAGCACTGCCCATTCCTATGGACTGGTGAGCAGAAGTGATGATACGCGTCTTCGAGATGATTTGGAAGCTCGTGAAAGCTATTTTGAGTCTATCCAAGTCCGTTTCTTGGTTTACTGCAGTTTAAAGTCTCCTAATCATCTGCGCTATGCCAAGTCAATAACCCCTAGCCAGAATGCATTGGCCAAGTGGGAAACTGCAATACCAAAACCCGTACAAGATCCAACGGCAATCTCCTTGGGTGCCATTGAAATGTCTCTTCGTCAGCTCAGAGAAGCTGTACTCACGTTAACTTCAGAAGACCTGACAATGGATATTTTCGTCTACTCTGTCAAAGCCTCAGCTATGGAGGGTCATCATGAGGCCTATCTTCCTAGCTGCCAACATATCCTCAACACATTGCATCCTGAGGTTGGCCTTCCTCAAGACGTCTTCACAAGCGTTTTTGAAATTTACATACTGCATCTTATTCATTTTAACAACGACACCGTACAAGCATTTGATCTGCTAGGCGAGTATTATTCAACCGACCACAACCGACTGTGGGAAACAGCCCGCTATTGGGTCGAACGGGACTATGTGCGCTGGCGCCGTGTTTTTGACAGCGAACAGAACATGGCGTCTAAGCGAATCATGCAAATGGGTGAACTGACCATTGCAAACGAGGCTCTAGCCAGAATTGGTTCTTCGTACATGACAATCAGCCAAACTGATTTGGAGAGTATTATGGGTATGCCTTGGACCCGCATAATGAATGACTTGCACTGCTCATGGCGCAATGATAACGGCAGTATTGTGATTAAAGAGCGCAATCGTTAGTCCCTACAGATGATACAACAAATCAATCCACGAAGCAAAAAATGTGCATTATGACTGACGAGAGGGGTTATATTATGAGGACTTTACTCTGTGTAGAATATATGCGATGTAGTTAAATAGATATAAATTAATGATATTTGAAATTGATGCAATCATGTTCAGAGTTGCAGAAAGTTTGACAATTTAGATGGACCTTGTTAAATGAAGTAAGTTTCTTTACCATATATGTGCGAAGGGGCCTGTGCAGAAGAGGGACTTTCAGCAGCCAGCACAAAGGTACCTACTCAGTAACATGAATATGTAGAAAGCGCGTATGATGATGATATGAAGAGACCTCTTAGACATCTGAAATAAGCCTGATTTCATAGAATTCAGGGTTGAACCCTGGACGTGACTTGAGGTAAGCCCGTACCTAAGGTTTCAGTGAATTCTATCAACTGCAGTGCATTATTGAAGTGAATTCATGGACATACATATGTGGTTTTTCTTTTCATCAATCTGAAACTCCAAGATATATGTCAACGGATAGCCAAACCATCTAATCTGGCTGTCAATGTTTTGTTGACTTTTTTCTTCCTCAATTTATTTGAACAAGACAGGGTTTTCAAAAAATATTCAAGAAAAAAGTAACTATATAATCATACTATAAAAATATTCAACTTTAAGCGTGACTGTTAAGGCGTTTGGTGGTTAGCCCTAACCAAGCCTTTCCTTGCTCAGACAAAGATATCTCCATATATGCTATAGCTTATGACGGTGCAGTATTATTAGAACCATATGATATTGCGTAGCTATAGCTACTAAACTGTTCGAACTGGCTCGTACATGCTTCCAAAGGCGGCGGGTTCACAAATCAAAACAAGGGCAGTATCATAAGACTTTTGAAAATTAATTTGTGGTGGCCCTAAATCAAAACAAGGTGCACGATTTGTGGGTCTCAATTGTCAATATTGGAGATTTCACGGCTTATGGATTTAGACCAAGCCTGCCTCGAGATCTAGCTTTTCAGTGGAGACCTTCCATCCATATCTAGCTACTTTGTATTTAAACGAGCCAGTGTTCAAGAGCAGCCAACCTCGTATTTCATAAGGATGATCTCTGCAGTGATTCAGTACTGTCTTACACTATAGACTTCATGGTACATATTTATGTAAATATATGGCCATCCGCGATATCATAAATACAAACTGTCATTTATGTGCCCCCTTTTGGTCACTTATTGAACCCTTCCTATCGAATCAAGAGGTGAGTATTGAGAAGCAAGGATTTTGCTGGCCACGCAACTGATACGTAGTTGAACTTCAACTATCGTACTTGACACCTTCTCTTTGTTTCCTGTGGAATTAAAGGTCCTCATATGTTATAAGCATATGTTCCAACTGTGCTGCGTGCTGAACATAAATAACCTATGAAGAGGTCCAAAACAACACCAAATTGCATTTACAAATGAAAAATACGAGACCAATCTTTGTACCGCTTTAAATTTGGTCAACTCTTGATCTCGCTTTTACTTCAGTGCTTCTTAAGATGTAAAGTCAGCAATATTCTGATCACGACAGGAATAAAACGATAGAATAGAGATTGAGTTGCAAGTGCGTTAAATTTGTTTTACATAAGGCCAACCATGTCTATACTATTACGGCGCCGGTGTAATTCTCATGATCAGGTAACTTGAGGAGCTGCATTGCTTAACTAGCGACCTACATGATCGGAGATTAACCCTGGCAGGATCTGTTTGCAGTGCAAAGATCTGTTAGCGAAAAAAATCCTTCCATAGAAGCAAAAGCTACCCAACCAGTAAGTGATATTAACAGGACTTGCAGCAGTTCACAAATCAGGTCAATTGAGGGTTTATCAATCATCCTCAAATACAAGTTGGTTCAGAGCTAAATGCTTTTGAAACTTCCTGAAGTAGACAACTGTAAGGGCAACTGTGAGGACCCTTCAATTACCCTTGCCCACTGGATCAAGATGAGATTTTGTTAGCTGCTGGAAATCCAAATCCCGAGTGAGCTTTAAACTGTACAACTGATCAGGTATGTCATTCTAACTTCAAACCAGTAGAGAAATATTATTTCTAAGATAGGCGGCTAGGAGGGCGGGGCTGAACTAGCTTGACAAGCAGCGGCGGGCTAATATCCAGCGCAACAAGGATTTATTCCAAACTCTTCAACTGGATCGTCAAGAAACAGAGAAGAAAATGAAGGGATTGAGCCCAATTTCTGAAGGGTTAGAAATGGGAAGACCAAGAAGAGGAAACAAGTTAGTGGTAATGCGATTCTCGAAGATTATCGAAGAGTATCAATCATTTGCCTGTGATGGTTGACTAAGAACAACATACACAACTTCTGCGGTCAAAGCGAGCCAGACCCTCAGATGCTGGAGAAGGAATTGGATACATCATAAGCCGATCCACAATGCAGGGCAGAAAGCGCGTAACAGCTATCTAAATACATTCTCAAGTTGAGACTAAAATGTACTCAGCAGGCTGAGATGAGAGAATTGCATGCCTCGACTTGGAACATGAAAAGCAATGGAACCCGTTTTGAGCTGAATCATGACAAGCGTTTAAAGACGCATAACTCTAGCTCTAGCTCTAACTCCTGGTTTCCGCAAGTGACTGATTTGGAATTTGCCTCACAAGATTCCAACCTGATTTATTTCGCGACTCGGACAAGTCATTTTGGAAGAGTTGATGTGAGACAGGGCAAGTTGGCATCTTCAACTAGGCAAACCCTCGATTCCCAAGTCTAGTTAACCCAGCTGAGTCAAACCAAGTGGTCACTATTTCACTCGACCTTACGCTTAGGATTTGAGATATCAGGTATCTCACAGCTTATCAGTCAAATGAAGATTGCTTCGGGAACCAAGTCTTTTGTTTTTTGTTTTGAATATGATTGAACAAAACATATACAACTGCTCATCTTTATAGAGGTTTTGAAGATAAAAATTCAAGGTCCCGGAATTTTGACAATTCGCTTTTGACTTCTGTTGACTGGAACTCAGATGGCACCACTCTGATCCAAGCCCTGAAAGTCTTCTTTTCTTCGCACATGGGTTACGCAATTCAGCTACAACTTGGATGCCTTCAACTGTGTTTGGGCGGCAGTTTGAGTATTCATCTTCTATTTTGTTTGAGAAGCCTACACACACATAAAGCCAAGCGTCTTTAACTGATGGACTACACCATTTGATAGGTTTGGATATGGCGCCCTACTATCATCGTTACAAGCACTGTCTTGCGACACGGTTGCAGGGCAATCCTTCCGATGGAATCCAAAGATTCCAATTACATATCCCTACAACAACTTTATTCAGATTTATGACCAACATGGCCAATTCACAAGAGAATTAACGGCGTTGACATACAAGTAGCATATCTTTGATCAAGATGCATACATCGCAAAACTGGCTTGCAAGTGTTAGTTCTGATAACCTATTGCAGGGCATAGTTTTCAAAAGTAAAATCAGTTTCTGCATTTTTGTTTACGCCTTTTTTTTTTTTGTAATATTAATCATGGGTTTTCTTTTTTACATCATATTTAGAAGACTTTCCTCTAAAACAAACTTAATAGATCCTCATTGGTTTTCTTGGTTGTACTCTGAGGCGTTGGCATGCTTGGAGCGCCCCCAGAAATGTTAAGACCATTCATTCCTGAGCTGAGGCCAGAGGAAGCCTGAGGGGGTGGACTAGTGGTAGATCCAAACAGGCTGAGAATATCATTGTTGCTTGGGACAGCGCCGGAAGGACCGCCATGAGCCGGGCTGGAAGTTTGGGGAGGGGGCGTTGGTGCAGTGAAAATGTCTGCAATATCAGCCAGACCAGATGCAGTTCCTGCGGGTGCTGGAGCAGCTGAACCACTATCAAAGTCTAAGTCAAGTAGATTCTCACCATTAGCCTTCGCGTTGGTACCAATTTCACCAAGCGCAAGTTCTTCCTTTGCCAGTTGCCGCTGCTCCTCAATAGCACGTTTCTGGACAGCAGCAGCACCGAATCTGCCGCTACCCATGAAACTACTGACAGGCTTGTGGTACACAGAAGCAAGAGTAGAAAGCTCACTGAGAAGTTCTGTCAGTAGACCGTTGGGAATAGCTTCAATAGTTGTGGTAAGAGGTGGCTTCTCACTCAAAATGATATCCTTTGCAATAGCCGTGTCAGACGACAACAGGCGCCAGTAAATGTATCCTCGGTCACGAACATCAGCATTGTCCGATTTAGTAGTAGCAGTCTGCAGAACAGACTGGATAAGTTGCTGACCACTCTCAGGTTGCTTGATGTAAAGCTTGACACAGGCAGTGAGAAGTTGCAGCTGAACTTGAGTGGCCTCATCAATGAACCCTAACACGAAAGAGTTCAAAATTTCTCCTGCATTATCAATCTTCTCAGCATATTCGCCCATGATCCAGACGATGGCAGCACGAGCCTCAGGCTCATCAAAGTCATCCATATTTTGACAAAGGGCAGGGATAGCAGCATCGAAGTGCTTGTATTTTCTCAAAATGTCCTTGACAACAACCACCACTTCCTGCACAACATAGTTGGCCTTGTTATCCAATAGATCAAGAAGAACATTGACACATTTTTGGGCGGCAGGCTCTATCTTGATTGCAACTTGGCCAATAGCCTTGATAGAACGACGAACAAAATCCATATCGACTTCCATTGAATACTCCTTCAGTTCAGAGAGCAATTGCTCATAGTTGTTGCTGTTGGCAATGCTTACAAGTATCTCCAACTTCTCCATCTTCAAGTATGGAGGATCATTGTATTTACAGAAGAAGACTCTGAGTTCGCGGCTAAGAATTGAGGGGAACTTTTGAAGGATGATTTGAATGTTTCGAAGTGCAACATACTGAACTTCTGGAGCAGATGAGACCAATGTGACAAGAGGAGGGCCCATCTTACGGAGCAGGTTGTTACGTGCTTCTGTGGATTGGATGTGAATGTGTGCAATAACTGCCTTGATTGCAGCAAGAACAACACTGGGATTGGCATGCTGGAACTGAGGAACGACTCTTTCAACGATGTGAACACCTTCCTTTGTGTCGGTTGTTTTATACTGTGCGAGGGCGGTCAAAATAGCAACACGACCCCATTCAGTGCATTCATTGAGAGCGACAAGAAGTTTGTTAAGAGTCATAGTAGTAATGGTAAAGCATTCAGTTTCAGGTGCTGACTCTTGGATCTCGGCCAAAGCAGAAACAGTGTTTGCTACAACCATTGGATTGGCGTCATCCAACATCTTTTGAAGAGATTCTAAAAATCCTTGCTCCACACAGAGTTCGGGATTCAAGTCAAATAATTTGGCAACACAAATGGCGGCCGTCTTTCGAACATATGGGTTTTCGTCTGCTAACGTCTTTCTGAGCGGAATTTCCATATAATCAACCATCTTGTCGACACGAATGCATCCCATAGTTCGAATAGCTAGAGCTCTGACCAACGGATTAGGATCAGCTGAGTCTTGAACGAAAGTGTTGACAGCCAGAATACAGAGTTCTGGGTGTGATTTGGCGTAATTCCTCAACATTAGTTAGTCAAACTGTTGATACAAGAGTTTTACCACTTACATCAAATAGAGGTAAACCAGTTTCTTCTGATCCAGATCAGGAGTGGCGATATTCTTCAGCACATCGGGAAACAGAGCAGAAACATCCTTTCCGACTGTCATTGCCGAAATAGTGCGCTCGATAGCTTCCTTTCTATTTTAATGGTTAGATTTCCAGTGTATCAATAATCAATCTCATCACAATTCCGTACCTTTCGTGAGCATATTGAGAAACCAACCCCAGACGCAGCTCAAAAGTTTCACCTGTAAATCCTGTTAGCTTGTGAAGTTGAGGCTGTACGTCGACTTACCTTTGCGCGGGGCCTGGAAAACAGACCGGATTCTTCGTTCAAGTGACATATTGCGTACAGCCGGCTGGCAATTGAAGTTATAGAAAGGAAATTGCTTCTAGAGAATGCCTTTTATATATGCTGTAAATTGAATATGTCGTTCTGTTCGAACGAATATGCTATCTCCTCTAGCTATGATATTAAGATTTGATCAAGGCTTGGAGATGATGGAGTCAGGGAGGTTTGGTTTCTTAACAAGTGTTCAGTAGGGTTAGGTTCTCGTTGTTAAGTCAGCATAACTATTCACAGATCATAGTAATATACCTAGACCGCCTTTCCATACCTTAGTTCATGTGAAGATCAAGAAATCTACTTCTAACTTAGTTTCCTATATATGAGATATCATTACTCCATTGAGTAACATCATTTTCAATATTTGAAGAATTGCCGACTTGTCGCGCTAATTCTTGGTATATATTGCTTCATAGTCTCATTGGTTTCACTGACAAGAACCTAACCCCCAAACAACCAAATCAATCAACACAAGTTAGCTCAACTTCTGTCCAGCCGAATTGCCTGACATTGCTTCCGAGCTTAGGATACCTGGTCATAAAACATGAGCATTGATTTAGGACTCCGTCGAGTCTCCAGATTATTAGCACTATTGGGTGACCCCCACAAGGCGAACTGGTATGCTGTTCATGTCGCTGGAACAAATGGTAAGGGCTCGGTGTGTGCCTACCTTTCCTCAGTGTTTTCGGCAGCTCGCATTCCTAATGGACGATTTACAAGTCCGCACTTGATTGATAAATGGGATTCGATTTCAATCAATGGAGCTACGGTGCCAGAGGGTGTTTTCAAGGAGGTGGAGAAGATGGTCCGAGATACAGACGAGTGCCATTCGGTTGGTGCTACAGAGTTTGAATTGCTGACTGTTACAGCGTATGAAATATTTCGCAGGGAAAAGATTCGTGTCGCTGTAGTCGAAGTTGGATTGGGAGGAAGGCTGGATGCTACAAATGCTCTTGTCTCTTGTGAAGATCCCTCTTCCTCATCTTTTGGTGTTATTGCGTCCGTCATCACAAAGATTGGACTGGACCATCAGTCATTCCTAGGGTCCACGCTGGGTGAAATTGCCAAGGAAAAAGCCGGTATTATCAAACCATTTATTCCTTGCATAGTGGATGGTTCCAACGAAGAAGAGGTTCTCAAAGTGGTCAAAGAAGTGGCAGCTAACAATGGTAGCCAGCTAAAGATAGTGGAACCGGTAGCTGTTAAATCATCGACATTTATTGAGACAAGTAACTTTGGTGTTATAGATGCTAGCATTTCGCCACTTCAAGGCAAATATCAGGCAGCTAACCTTGGATGTGCTGCAAACACGCTGTCTAAAATCGCACATATATTCCCTGAGCTTACTCGCGAGCATCTTCTTCTAGGAATCAAGGCAACACAATGGCCTGGCCGCTTGCAACATTTTGATTTCAAATTTGATTCTCCAGTTAATGGCCAAGAGTTTGTTCCCATTCTTTTGGATGGCGCACACAATAACCAAGCTGCAGAACCACTGAGAGAGTATGTTGATAGTACACTTCGAACACCAGAGAAGCCCAATATCACTTTTGTCGTCGCTTTTACACAAGGGAAGGATTTTGCAAGCATTTTAAAGCAAGTTCTTCATCCTAATGACTCTGTCATTGCTACCGAGTTTGGAGCAGTAGATGGTATGCCATGGATTGCAAGCCATTCTGGCTCTGAAATTGAGGCTGTTTGTAAGGAAAGCCTGGCTCATGAGGGTTCTATTTCAACTGCGCCTGACATCAAAGCTGCCATTCACAACGCGGCACAATCAACTTCAGCGAATCCTATTGTCGTGTTTGGAAGCCTATACTTGGCTTCAGAACTACTTAGAGGACAGAAATAGAGTCTTCTGTTTCGCGTGCTCATATTTTTGCATAGAAAGCAGTATCATATTGGGCTTCACTATTGAATAGTAACTGGCCTCAAAATACGGCCGTAATGATATTATTATTTTTTTTAATTCGAATCGATCAATGCATCCTTCAGCAATACTTCAAATTTACCAGTTTTAACCTTTTTCTTCAGAATTGCTTTACTGTCGGGGCAACCTTGTCTGTCTAGTTCTCAAGGTTCTAGATGCAGATGAGAGGAAATGAAGTTGGTGAATTCTAGAAAAAAATAATACGTTGGAATGAGCCTGAATTCAGTGATACGAATTCAATTTAGTTCTACAACGAAGTGCTAAGAAATAAATCATGAAAAAACACTTTATTAATCTCCTACAAATCGCTTGTTCCGAAATAACCATTTTGCATAACAGGAATAAGTTCCTTTAGGTTGAAGTGGAAGTCGGCACCACCCAAATGAGCAACGAAGAGCATAATCAGGAAAGTAAGAAAAGCTGCACCACCACAGACAGCAAAAAGCATGATGGTCTCTCTTAAGCTGGCTTGTTCCTCTTCGGGAGCGGCTTTGACCACCTCTGGCTTAGGGCGATGCTGTTCGATAGTTTGGTCAATTTTGCCACACATAATCTCAATGTGCAGAAAGTTGGGGTCTCTCGCTTTGTTTTTCAAATGGATCTTGCGAATATACTCTCTGAATATACTGTATACTCCTTCACGGGTGGTAGACTCCATAATCAGCTTAGCAGCAAGTCCACGTCGAAGCTTAAGATGCTTCTGGAACATTTCCTTATTTCCAAATACAAGTTCAAGAGTAGCAATAGCCATGACTTGAGGAATGGCACAGAATCTAAACAAACTCGGCTCGCCCACATTGTCGAGATACTCCAGGACATGCTCAACATGAGACAGAGCGTTGAGAGTCATTTCTGAAATCACGTAGACTGCCTGTTCGCTATTTGCTGGATCAGCAAGAAGCTTAAGAGAGCTGATATGTTTGCCCCATAATTCCTTAGGGTAAAATGATCGGTTATCGTCGAGATCCTCTTTAAAATCACGGATGATGTTCGTCTTCTGCAAGAAAAGGCCCATTGACTTGTGCAACTCGGGCTTCTCCTCAAGCACAGGGCTTCCAAACTTGGAGAGAATAGCCAACTGAGTGAGACCATCGCCAACTAGGCCAGCCACGTAGTAGCAGTAGAGATCATAATCTGCTACAGTCTCAAGGCCATCTCTGTTGAATTCCTCATCAATGGCATAATCAGCCATGCCATTTCCCATTTTGTGGGTGATTTCAGAAATAACCTTCTGGTATTCAGGTTTCAGTTTGTGAAACTCTTCAATAACCTTATCAAACTCTTCCAAAACTACACGATCCTTTTCATTTGGACCTGACTCAGTAAATGTCCAGCCCTTAGTCTCCAGAATCTTGTCAAATGTTCGAAGAATTGGAATTTTTTTTTCTGTCGACAGAGTCATATCATCTTCGATGGTATCAAGTCCTCGGAGAATAATATAGAATAACGACACAGCATCTCGAAGCTCTGGGTGGAGCTGTTGAATGACTGCAGCAAATGAGCGGGAGGTGAGATTGAGCAACTCGTAGCATCTTTGAAGATTGGGCGATTCTTTGCTTGTATCTCTCGGGTACAGAGTGGGAGGGAAGATTTTGCTTGAGTGAAACTTGGTTAGTATGAGATGATTGTGATCAGGGGCGTGTAACACACTATTGAATCGCAGCCCTAAGCTCCGTTGGATGGAAGAGAAAATCCAAGTACTTGCCCATCGTTGCGTCTCTTTGGTTTTTAATTCAAACCTATTAGTAGGCCAATCCAAATCTCTCAGAATTACTTCCGCAAGAGTTGTAGAAGAGAAGAAATTGATGATGAAAGAAGAAGTTACGTTATAGTTTACGGTTACTAGTCGAAAAATGACGGTCACCAGTTGTTCTCTGTTAGTCCCGGTCAGAAATGCTATGAGATTAGTCATTTATATTGCTAAGCTGACAAAAGGGTAAGGGCCGTAATTTACCCATTTGAAATATTGTCGTCAACTCCAGGTTTCATTTATGATTTATGAGGAAAGAGATAGGAACCAGAACTTCTGTATCTTTCTTCAACTTAGCAGCATCAAAGATCAAAACGAAAAGGTCCAATTCTTCGCGTTCTATTTTATAATGTCAGGATCTTCACGCAAGAAGCTTTTACTGATGGTACAGTTTAATTTTCTAAGACAAGCTAAGTTGTAGTACAATGCTAACATTTACAGGGCAGGAGTGGTTCAGGGAAGAGCTCCATGAGGAGTATCATTTTCAGTAACTATTCAGCATTGGATACTAGGAGGCTAGGAGCCACATTCGACATTGAGCATTCACACCTGCGATTTTTAGGGCATATGACACTTAACCTCTGGGACTGTGGTGGACAGGATATTTTCATCGACAACTATTTTTCTACACAGCGCGATCATCTATTTCGCATGGTAGAAGTTCTAATCCACGTATTCGATGTGGAATCTCGCGAGGTGAAGAAGGATATCGAAACTTTCACCAAGTGTTTGAAGCATTTACGGGAGTTTTCTCCAGACGCCAAAGTCTTCGTCCTTGTCCACAAGATGGACTTAGTTCAGGTGGAAAAGCGCAGTGAGGTTTTTCAACAAATGATGAAATATTTAGAGGAGCATTCTAAACAGTATGGATACAAACTAGTAGGATTTCCAACCTCCATCTGGGACGAGAGTCTATTCAAGGCTTGGTCCAGCATTGTTTGTTCACTGATACCTAACATGGTCACTTTCCAAAAGCATTTACAAAACTTTGCCGATATCAGTGAAGCTCAGGAAGTTGTACTATTCGAAAGAACCACATTCCTTGTCATTTCGCATGTCTCGCCCTCAACATCTACAGACGAAGGATTGGATCCGAAGCGCTTTGAAAAGATTTCCAATTATATTAAGACCTACAAACAGAGCTGCAGCAAAATGCGATCGCAACTGCACACTTTGACTCTGCATGGTCTTAATTGTTCAGCATATATTGATAATTTGACTGCCAATACCTTTATCATGGTTGTGATGCCGCCCGCTTCTCAGTTGTCTACCGACTCCAATGGCAACTATGTTTCAGGTGACATTGACGGCAATACTATAATTGCCAATATCAAGGGCTCCAGAGAGTGGTTTGAGAGAGTTGAGCTTGCCAATGAGTAGTAGCACTATTTGGATAGTTATCGTTGTTTTGTGATTTTTTTTTTTCATTTTCTTTCATTTTTTTGTTTTTTTTTTTTTTTCATGTTAGAACCCTTAATTATAATTATAGATTGTGGTTATTTTTTCTTTATATTTTCTTCACCCGCCCCCTTCTACAAAACCATCACCCAAAGTCCAACACTTCATGAACTTCAGCACTTGAGGCCGCTGCATCGCATCTGCTGCTGCTGTTGATGCTACGAGACGTGCTCATCTAACATATTATTCCGGCAGATACTTTCAAACACCATACAGCCTCTGCACGACTGCACTGCGACATACCCAACTACCCCTACGTATGTTCCAAAGAAAGGTTTCCTCCGCCACCACCTACTTTAACAAACCTGAGGTCTATGTTGAGTCGATTCTCATTTTAACTGCACAATATCCTCTCTATCGATCTAGAGTGCTCCAAAATGTCACATCATTCTCCCGAAGCCTTGAAAGTACATAGAAGCGCAATGTTCTACTCGCAAAGCTTATCACAACTTTTAGCCTTAATGGCATTATTATTAACCCCATGCTTGGCTCGTCATGATGCCACTTCCACAGTATCACTCGAGCCGATAACTTTCATGAGTCCTACCGACCAATACAATACCAGGACTCTGTTGGAGCGAAACATAGTGTTCGTTCCAAATTCGCAAAATACAACCAACATAAATCAAACCACTACTCCATCTTTCACCTCAACTCCAACCAGCACAATCACTACACTATCAAATTCAACTTCATCTAGCAATTCTACCGTCTATAGGCTTGACATTCCGGATAACAGCGGGTCCAACAATCTAAAGTATATCTACTTTGTTTTCTTACTCCTGGGTATCATTATCATTGGTTTGATAGCAAGAGTATTTATTTTGAAGCGACGGAGGGCCAAAAAGCAAGAAAAGCGAGTGTATAATAGAAACGAAGCGCTGAGACTTGATTTGGAAAACCGAGCTAGCGATGAAAATCAATCCGACGGTTCCAGAGGGGAAGATTCACCAGGAAGAGAACCAACCGCTCCAGCAAGAACTGGTTATACCTTCCCGTTATTTAGTATGACACTGTTCAGAGCACCGCCAAATAGAGATGCAAACCATCCTGGTGAAATGGAAGAAGTATCTAATCCTCCACCGCCATATCCGACACATGTCAAGCCAGCATATTTTAGAGAGTCAAGACTACCGGTTTATGAGGAGGTTTCAGAGGATGAAGAGAATGACGACCGGCACAGTGGGCGATCTGACAGTCATTCTGAACGGCACCTAGGGCCATTTTCTAGTCGGCCGCAGAATGCTGTAAATTCCACTTCAGCCAGTCAGAACAATCATTCCTCGCAGGATCGCCTACATGGTCACGCTGCAATAAGCTAAAATATAACCCTTCAGGCTGATCTACCACTCTTCCTATTCCTTTAGAATATTGACGACCTTACGCATAATGTAATATTTTTTTTATGTACTTCAAATTAATGTTTTAATTTTTATCAGTTAAAAAAACCAACTACCAAATCGCTGTCCTGCAGTAGATTTTGTTCCCATTGTTGATCCTACTCTTGTTGGAAAGGTTGATTTTCCAACATTGTATCCCCAGCGCTGTAGTGCCTTCACAATTGGAGGTGTGACGGCCACGGTCAATGGCACTCTGAGAAATATCAAGGATTTATGTATAGCAAATGCAACAGCGATTTCTGCAAGAAGAGTTGAAGATCCTTGCGATGTGTCCTTCTTAGAAATCATTGGAGTGCCGTTCCCTTGCTCATCCTCACTCATATCAATCCTCCCGCCATACTTGTCCTCAATTGATTCATTTTCACTTTCTTCAGAGTCTTTAGAAATGCCAAAGTAATCTTTAACTTCATCTTGAAGCTTTTCGATTTTTTCTTTGCCCAAAGAATGTACGAGACCAAATGTCACAGCAAGGTCAATGGCACTTATTCCTAAGTAAATACCCAGTGCAGAGTAGCCGTATTTCGATGCAAGATGCCGAATCCCAGACTGCTTGTGTGGCTCTTTGCCACCACTTGCCAAACCTGGCTGGTGTGAAGTGTTTAATCTGCGAGTAGCATACTGATGCAGGAGTCTGCGGGGGCTGATGTTGAACACTCCTCTCATTTTGCCTGGTCGAGCCAGAAACAGACTTACTTGCCGGTTCATTTCAAATGAGTAGGAATCCCGAAAATTTGTGGATTCTGAAGTTGAGTCGGGGAAGATAGAATTAAAGTTCAAGTATATCAGAATCAAACTATGTCAGATCACCAAATCCTAGTGTCATTCCAGTTTCCTTTGTCTCAGCTAGACTAGTATCAGCCATGGCAGCAATTTTAGACATGAATGAGGCTATTTTACCTTTGCCAGGAACTATAGGTCAAGCGCTTCTTCACCTGTAAGTGGATAAACTATTCCAGATGTCTGTGTCATGCTTAAAAGCGTTTCCAAAAAATTCTTATGTTTCTGCCTTTCGATCGATTAAAAATACTCTTTCAATCTTACTGGTATTTGCTTTAGCTCTGATAAATCTGAAACCAATTTACCGTCTATAATTTTCTACCCTACAAGGTTCTTAACTTGATGAATTGAAATGAAGATCCAAGTGGGAGTCTCGCTTGTCGCTAAATCAGCTCCGAGACTCGAAGTTAGTTCTTTAGATATCTCTGCAACTTGTTTCAATATTCCTTTGAAATTGAAATCATCTGTCTCTGGTTTAATTGAGCGCCAATATTGAGATGTTTATGTCTACTAGTGTGACTACTTTATGCATAGGACTCAGGCATGTTGGTTAGAAGCAATTTTGAAGTTCATCTCCCACCGAAAGCTTTTTCTTCTCAAGCCCACCAAACAAATGATACGCCAGGCCCTACGCTTAATGCCCTCGCGGGCTGCGATCTTTTCGAAAGCTATCCACGGAACTACTATTCCTCGTATTGGAATTACCAGGATCTCGCTAGTTCGTCAGTTCAGTAATAACGTCTTCCCACCACCGCGACGATCCAAGACTGGAAAGTACTTCGCTTATTCCCTTGTTGGAGTCCTGGCTGCTGTTTACGGTATGTGGAAGTATATAACATGGCATAACTATCCGCCGGAGGTTGCAGATGAGCTTCGTCAAGGTCTGTGGGCTGAGCAATCGGCAGGCAAATTCGACTACAAGACAGCCTTGCTCCACTATTTGCAAGCACTTGAACAAGCAGATAGAATTGGGATGGAGCCACTTAGCGATGAATACACTGGATTGCAGCTCAAGATTGCGGAAATGTATGAGAAGCTTGAGATGAACGAGGAGGCTCGACTCATGTACCGTGAGCTTGGAACGGTTTATATCCAGGCCCTCTCAGATGGATCAATCCCGGAACAGCTGCGTCCACATTTGATCCAGCGTGATTTGCGAGTAGCTCTGAAGACTGCTTACTTGGAATCTGCTACAAACCCGCAAATGGCCAAAATGGGCTTGATGGTCCATTTCATGCTCGCTCAGGAGGAAGTTGCTAAAAAGAATCCAGACATGGCCACTCTCATCAAAGGAAACAACAAGAAGCGAGATTTCAACATTTCTGTCTCGCTGGATCCTGAATCAAGAACGGAGTATCTAGAAGCCTGGCAGCCGTTCAGAGATGAATTGTTCAATGCGAGAGACATGTTTGTAGCTCTTTGCCTTGCGACTGGTGATATTGGTTTGGCTATTCAAACGAAGCTAGCTTCTACAGAGTGGATGGCAGTTAGCGGCTACGATATTAGCGAAACTCTTATGTCATTCTACAACGTTGGAGCCATTTTCTATCTGCAGGCCGAAGAGCTGGAAGTTCGGGATCATCAGGGCAAGCCTACCATGTCATCCGATGGTAAACTTGCATCTGCACAGGAGCTTGCCAAAGTTTCCATGAATAACGCTAATCAGTGTTTTTCTACTGTCTTGAATCTGATTTCAAAACTGCCTGGCAGAGCCCGGCGGGAGGGGGATATTGATGATGTTCAAGCACTGACGACGTATGGTCTAGGTGTGATTGCTCTTCACCAGGGAAATCTTGATAAGGCATCAGATCTACTCCGCGAGTCTCGGTTAAGAGCAAAGGGTTGTGGGTATGAAGATCTGATCAAAAACTCTGAACTGGAGCTGGAAAAGCTAGATAAGTTGATTCAAGACCGAGACGCTGGCATTACTGATTCTCATCCTACTCCTCCGCCTCCCCAGGTTTCATTGCGGAAAGAATAATACTAGGTATCTTTTGTAAATATGTGGATAGTAAGTTAGTTAGGCGGTGATCAAGTACTTCAGCAATTTGATTTGTTGCATCTCAATTTTTTTTTCTCTTCCCATCACGGAACCATCTTCGCCCCAATCATGCATAAAGCAGCAGCGATCTTGAATAGAGCTCTGGGCTCTTCTTTCGTTCGCAAATCTTACCAGGCGTCACGCAAGCTTGGGCAGCGCTGGATATGTCTGTCAAGCAGCCAGAGGCAAGAGTTGCCCCGGATTGGGCAGGACCGCCCAACACCTCTAGATCCGGGGTTCATCCAAAACATTCAAAACACAGCGAGCATAACCAAAGACGACCAAACACTACGACAAATTTTTGATTCATCGAGTTTTTGGAATGAGTTTTCGAGTAAGAGCCATGGCTTACCGAATGGTAAACAGTCAACGGGTATTTTTGATAATCCGCACCTGACGAGTCCGAAAGGTTTGCAACAGTTCACCAACATATCTCTGCAGCAGGCGCAAGCCCTCGCCCGCAAGATCATTGGGCCGGGGTTAGAGCATGCTACAGCGCAGTCCCTGAGAGATACAATCCGCAACTTGGACCGGCTGAGCGATATCCTGTGTCAAGTAATTGATCTTGTGGGGTTTGTAAGAATGTCGCATCCAGACCCAAAGTTTGTGCAGGCCGCGCAGGAATCACACGAAGTCATGTTTGATTTCATGAATTTTCTAAACACATCGGTCGAGCTCAACGACATGCTCAAGACTGTGATGGAAACTCCGGAAATATATAATGAGCTGACCCATGAAGAAAAAATGGTTGGCAAACTGCTACTGGCGGACTTTCAAAAATCGGGCATCAATCTTGACCCGGAAACTCAGAAAGAATTTATTCAACTGGCCAGTAAGATTTCAGTAGAAGGTCAGAAGTTTATGAATAACGCAGCTCCTGCCAACCAGTACCTGAGCTTTCCGGCGCGCAAACTAGCAGACTTGGAGGAACGAGGCTTTGAGTTCCCGCGCCGCCTCGGCCGCACATACATTGCATCAACAGGCATGGAAGCGTTCGCCGCTCTGAGATACGTCAAGGACGAAGAGGTTAGAAAGCAGATCTGGCTGGAGGGCCACAAGGCCAAATCAAGTCAAATTAGGACTCTTGAATCATTCCTGGGCGCGCGCCAGCAACTAGCCCAGCTCATGGGTAAGTCAAGCTATGCTGAATACGAATTGGCGGACAAGATGGTCAAGTCGCCTGAAAATGTGATGAAGTTCTTGACCGGCCTGGCGGATGAAGTCTATCCCCTGGCGCAGGCTGAGATTGCAAAACTCAAGACCTTGAAGGACAGTGCAACGAATATTCCAAACAAGTCGCAAGAGTTCCAGGCCTGGGATAGGGAATATTTTGGACACATGTACAAGGAAACACTGCAGTCCCCGGAGTCGGTTTTGCCCCAGTTTTTCTCCTTAGGTAGTGTCATGCAGGGTCTGTCAAGGCTGTTCCAGAACATTTACGGAATCAGGTTTGTGCCGGTTGAGACTCTGTCGGGTGAGGTCTGGCGTGAGGATGTGCGCCGGCTGGATGTGGTGTCGGAGGATGAAGGACGGATTGGCATTATTTACTGCGACTTGTTTCAACGACCAGGCAAATCGCCCAACCCCGCGCATTTCACGGTCCGCTGCTCGCGCCGCATCTTTGAAGACGAGCACGACGATATCAGAGCCCTTGATCCCTATGCTGAAGAAATTGCAAAGGGGCACATCGTAACTAAGGCCGGTGAGACGTACCAGCTTCCAATCATTTCGCTCGTGTGCGATTTCACGCGCAACCATAGTCTCGATGATAACAAGTGCCTGCTGTCGTATTCAGAGCTGGAGACTCTGTTTCACGAAATGGGCCACGCGATGCACTCCATGATGGGCCGCACCGCGCTGCACAACGTCAGCGGAACTCGGTGCGCGACCGATTTCGTCGAGCTGCCCTCCGTGCTCATGGAGAACTTTGCGTCATCCCGCGAGGTTCTTGGCCTGTTTGCCCGGCACCATATTACGGATGAGCCCCTGCCCTACCCGCTCTTCGAGGCCTATAAAGCTGCGAATCAGAAGTTCATGAAGCACTCCGAGACTTACTCGCAGATCAAGCTCGCCATGCTGGACCAGCTGTATCACCATAAGCAGGGCGGGCACAACGACACGATGGCCACGTTCTACGCGCTGGAGTCGGACCGAGGCTTGTTTCCTGCGAACCGCGAGTCGCAGTGGCCGGCTCAGTTTGGGCATTTGTTCGGGTATGGCTCGACGTATTATTGCTACCTGTTTGACCGTGCGATTGCGGACCGGATTTGGAATCACAGTTTTGCCCAGAACCCGATATCGAGGGAGGCGGGCGAGCATTTCAAGAATAGCGTGCTGCGGTGGGGTGGCAGCAAAGACCCGTGGCAGTGTGTGGCAGACGTTTTAGATGAGCCTGAGCTTGCCCGCGGCGATGTCGCAGCCATGGAGAACATTGGACATGGTAAACCTTAGACAGTTTTTAATTCTTACGATTCTCTACAAAGATAATGAGAAAAGCTTAGAGCACATTACAATTTGTTATTAGCATCTTTCACTCTCGTCCTTTTTCTTGTGTTATTTTTTGGGGGTGCTGTTAAATCATGGTATTCTCGCTCGTTTCTATCTACTAACAAATAACTTAGCTGGATTGCATGATTTGCCAGACACGAATGAGGTTGTCAGTGTAACCAGCAAAGAGGTTCTGGCCATCGGCGGACCAGGCAAGGGAGATGACCTCGGGGGCCTTGGAGGAGGCGGTGGGCAGGACAAAGTCGGGCTTGAGCTCGTCAATGAGAGAGCGCTTCTCCAAGTCAAAGACCTTGATGGAGGTGGAGGTGGCAGCACAGAGCCAGTATCTGTTGGGGGAGAAGGTCAGGGAGTAGATCTCGTCACCAGAAGTGAGAGAGTACAGGTGCTTGAAGCTGTTCAGGTCCCAAAGAATGATGTTGCCATCCTTACCACCAGAGGCGCAGAGAGATCCATCAGGGGAGACAGTGATGGAGGAAACGTAGCCGGTGTGGCCAACGTTGTCGGCAATGAGCTTGGGGTTCTTGATGTCCCAGACCTAAAATTTTCAGTTAGCCAAAATGATGCAAAAAGGTTCTCACACATCCACGGTAGAGATATCAGTACTAAGGTGTTGGTTGTCTCATAGGTGTTTCCACCGTCTGAAGTAGCAAATATATATAGTAAAGCATCATTTAACCCAGTGTGGAGTGAAATCGAAAGAACCAAGAAATAAAAAAAACATACCTTGACGAGCTTATCCCAACCGGCAGAGATGACAGCGGCGTACTCCTTCTTCTCATCAGGAGAGAATCTGACGGAAGAAATCCAGTCGCTGTGTCCCTTATTGTCCTTGAAAGTGTACTTGCAGTCACCAATGGTGTTCCAAACCTTGATCTGACGGTCACGGCCGGCAGACACAATCTGTCTGTTATCAGGCGAGAACGAGACAGAAAGCACATCGCCAGTGTGGCCCACGAAACGCTGCAGAGTTCTGCCCGAGGCCAAATCCCACAAACGCAGGGTCTTGTCCCACGACGCAGAGATCGCGTAAGCGCCATCCTGGGAGATAGAAACGTCCTCAACAATGTGCGCGTGGCCGGTCAGCGATCGCTTGGGCACACCGTAGGCCTCCTCGTCACGGGTCAGGTTCCAAATGATCAAGGACTTGTCACGCGAAGCAGACAAGAGGATATCGGGGTTGCTGGAGGAGGTGGCCAGGGCGGTGACCCAGCCATTGTGGCCCTCGAGAGTGCCGCGGAGAACAAGAACTTCGTTGCTCATGTTGTGATATCGTAACGGTGTATTAGTCGGTTTGGTTATGTGACGACTGGGGACGCACGCTAATCAAGTGAACAGGCAAGGGCAAAATTCAGATTGAGGAGTTTGGCATTTTTTTTTTTTTTGCAGGACCAGATTACACAATGTAGGGTTTCGCGGTGTAAGTGTGAGTCCATAGTTTTTTTGGGAACACTTTACATGTAGTTGTGCAATACTTATATGATGCTGATATATACGCAGTAGTTTGTGACTGTTTTTTATTTGGAAAAAACATTAAATCACGTGAGGCTTTTAGCAGGTGTAACCTACCATCTTTTATCACCAACTCTATCTGCCCTAAGAGTTGTGCCTACAGATGAATGAATATAGGTAAGACATAAGATTGAGTTAAACTATTGAATTATTTGGATGCCATCTTTCCAGCAATCAGGGCCACAATAATTGCAATCCAAGTAAACTTGGACGTAATGACTCTGGAAAAGAACGATCGCTTGACTGGGCCCGTTCGCGAAAACCATGGCTTGCTGAAGGTCACGGTCAGAGTCTGCTTGTGCTTGGACTCAGTGTAAGGCGGGTACCTGGCATCCAAAAGGGGCTCAACAATGGAGGCCTGAGAAAAGACGGTTCGAGAGTGGGTGAAGGCCATGAAACCGGACTTGCCGTGGTAGCCGCCGCCGCTGCCGGACTGGCCAAAACCGGCGAAGGGCGCGTGCATGAGAGTGACGTGCATGATGGGGTCGTTAATGCCAACGCCGCCGGAACGGGTCTTGCTGATGATCATCTCCTGCTCGGCCTTGTCCTTGGAGAAAATGTAGATGGCCAGAGGGGTGTCGTGCTCGCGGATGATGAATTCGATGGCCTCGTCGACGTCCTTAACGGTGATCAGACCAATCAGGGGGCCGAAGATTTCGCTTTCCATCGTGGAGTCGGAGGCATCGATGCCGTCGATGAAGGTGGGGGCAAAGAACCGGCTCTGGGGGTCGGAGTGGCCACCCACAATGACCTCGCCCTTGGTGCGCTCAAAAATGTCTGTGAGGCGTGAAAAGTGTCGTTCACTGACAATGTGGGTGTGAGCGGACTTCTTGGTGAGCTCTTCGGGGAAGAATGCAGCATAGGCCTTCTTGAGCTCCTCGATAAACTTGGCCTTGACAGACGCCTCGACCAAAATGTAATCGGGGGCCACACAGGTCTGACCGGCGTTCAACTGCTTGCCCCACATGAGACGGCGGGCCGCTAGTCTGAGGTCTGCATTTTTGGTGATGATGGTAGGTGATTTACCGCCCAGTTCAAGCAGCACCGGGGTCAGAGTCTCCGCTGCCGCTCTTGCAATAATGCGGCCGACCTGGCCGTTACCAGTGTACATGATCTTGTCAAACTTCTCCTTGAGCAAGGCTGTGCTCTGAGGAATGGCACCCCCAATACCAGCAAAAACACCCGAATCCAAGTTGGACTCCAAGATCTTGATTAGCAGTCTGGAGGTGTTGGGGACCATCTCCGAGAATTTGAGCACCGCAGTGTTGCCGGCCGCAATGGCAGCAGCGAGCGGCGAGACCGAGAGCAGAAGGGGATAGTTCCAAGGCGAAATGATAAGAACAGTACCAAACGGCTGCTTGTAGATGTGGGCGGACGCCATCTTCATGATGAGATCGAGCTCGACGCCTTCTGGTTTGGCCAGCTCGTCCAATTTGTTGATGAACCAGATAATTTCATTCAAGACAAATCCAACCTCAGACAAATCAGTCTCAAAGGGGGGTCTGTCGAAATCCTTGTACATGGCCTCATGAATGAGCTCTTTATTGTCTGCAATGGCGTAGTACAGGTTTCTGAGCTGCTCTTTACGGTAGCTCAGAGGAATGGTCTTGTTGGAGCGGAAGCCTTGAACACACTTGGCCACCTTTTTGGGAATATCTTCGAGAGGGGTGTTCTCAGGAACGTCATCGTAGGACGAGATTTTGAAAGTCATTTTTAGTTTGTGATTTGTGCAATGGAGAGGGCAAGAGAGGAGGACTCTTGATTATATATATATAAACTCTGAGGAAGCCAAGGCAAGATAGTTAGTGGGGTAAGAAACCCTATCGGAAAATTCTGAATGTGACTGTGGGGTGCCGTTGTGGGCGACAAAAGCAAGTACATTAGGGTGGGTATTATAAAAGAGCTTCGCCCCATCGATCATGAATTATCATCATTAATTCATTCATCAATCGCCATCTAAACGGATGGCAGATTTAGCCTACGTTACCACTATATTTGTCTTTATGATATCCAGGGCTTGCTCTCACAATCCAGTGTAGTCACAATACGCCAAAGTTGCTTGGGTATTTTGCCTGCAGATATACAGGTAGTCCTAGACTTTTGTTATTACAAGCTTGCAACAATTAATATATTCGACTGTTGAAAATTGAGGGAAACTCTCGCTTCAAGTTCGGGAAACCTCGTTTAAATTTGTTGACTCCCCCGCCGCCATCCATATGCCTTGAGGCAGTTTTCTTGCATATATTTGCAAGCCTAGGCATCCTCGGCATTAAAAATTTCTAGCCAATATTTGTCAGCCTTACCCCAGTTCTAAAGTGGGATTGATTGGGGAAGATTAATTGTTGGTTCATCCTGCATTTTCCACAGAACTATGGCAATACTATGAAGGACCAAGACAGCCGGCCTAGCAAGGTTGCTACTACAGGCATAATCTTTACCACGTAACAGGGCGCTATTACAAGTGCAGAATTGGTTATGCGCTTTAGTTTGTCAGGCCCTTAAAGATGGTGATAAGCAGGTATCCTGCCTGATTTCCTGGTTTTCCCTTTTAACATCAAGTATTTTTTTAGCCTATGGTCAGAGTAAAGTGGTCTATAGATCTTGGATTCTTTTGTATGGCTTAAATTTGGCAAAAAGAATGTCGTCATACAAAAAAGAGGTCAATGCGCATTACAGCAAAATATTAATTGGAAATAATGTTTTGTTGCACTTAAATGAGAGCTGAATAATGCTGCCCTGAGACTATGAGATGACCTCAAGTATCATTCCCAGGCTCACAGTGCCCCAATTGCAATCACTCCAGCATTTGTTGAAAGCCCACAGTTTCTGGCTAGACATGGAAGAGGTAGGCTGCTGTATGGTCTTTATAGGTATGTGAGTGATCGCTCTAGCTGGTCATGAAATTAATTTTTAGGTGTCTCATGCTGCAAACTTAACAATAGAAATTTAGACACACACTCAAAACTGCAGTTGTACCAAGTGGCTGTTTTGCATATATGGTGCAAATGCATACATGGCAGTATAATGAAAGCGCTTGCAAATGGTTCAGCATTGCTGATGGGAGGAGGATGACGTACAACTGCCAAGCCCTCAAGACATCTATAGCTCTACCTTTACTTCATATATAGCGACTTAATCGCATGACGTTTCCACTCAAAAGTCGTTTAACAAAGCGAATTATAATTGCAAGAAACCCATTGAATGCTAGCTAGCTATATATAGAGAATTTTAAGAAAACTATACGTGTATCACGTATGTTGAGCTGCACTGGAGTTCAAGTACAGAATTTCTAACGGCCGGAATATTCCTATGCGATGCATCGGAATAACATCTGTCCATGCTTTGCCGATATATATAGATATATATATATAGATACATATTCCTCTCTCTTTACGAATCCACCGAATACGAAAGAAAGGGTTCGGAAAAAGTTCTTAAACAAGACCTATTGTGAAGGGACCACCGTTGGCCACAATAAAAAATTGGGAGCTGTGAAATCCGCAGGATGCCAAAGGCTTTTAGAAACAGATTTTACAGATGTAGGCCGTTGCACTGGATCTCTCTGAGTAGCGTATTCAGAACATGGCAGATTCAATCTCAGAGAGTTTAAATGCCGAGTACTGTCTACTCCGTATTTCACTCTGCTGTTTCAATAACCTTAGGATGCTATTGACTAAAACAACAAGAATTAATTACATGAACTCTGCCTATTTCATTTGTTGTTGTTTTTTTGATCACTCAATTATTTGGCGATCCACACTCCATTATTCCAGAGCGTGTTGTCTCCATGTGTTTAACATGACCAGACCGATCATCTCATTCCACAACATGCTAAGTACTGAGAGGAATCAACCACCTCACAAAACGCTCAGGATATATAAGAGGGTTCTATTTCCTTTAAGTACTTAACCGGCACGTCTTCTTGAACTGGAATGCTGAACTGGTTACTTTTTTTTTTTTAATGCAGATCTCAGTGGACGCGATCACCAATAGGCAGCGCCTGTCTAACCAACCTCCCTCTTTCCAAGTTCCTTCCTATTTTGCAAAGATTTTATTTTTTTCAATATATAATAGAGAAGTGACAAGAGACCGTCTTAATTAAGTCTGCCATATATTACATATATTATAAGGCAGTTTAGCTATATATATATACAGTCATATTTGCAATATGCCGGCGTGAATGAATCTCATATGATCAAGTGTGGTCTTGTCATATTTATATATTTCTCCACCCAGCTGTTGGTGTTTTTGTGCACGTAGTAAAACCATCCATTTGATAACAAAGACTGACGCGTATACCATATGGCAGCTGGGGGTAGTTTGACTGGTGATACCCTGATTATACATATATACAAAGGAAAAAAAAAATAAAAAAAATAAAAAACATTCTATAAGCTTATATATATGCATGTTATAATACTGAATAGGCAGTATTTTGCCGTTTAGACATGACCGATCTCGAAGGTTTGCAAGAAAATAAGAAAATTGTTCAGTTTTAACATATGAGGCTGTCCTATGTATAAGAAAAAACTTACGTCATTTAAAACCTCTTTGCAAGAGAAACCATTACTAATATATTACAGATTATTTATAACTACTTAGTCATACATTTTAGTTTTACATTTTCAATGACTGACACAAAAGTCGTCACGGGGCCATTTGACCTCGTGGATTACATTTTAGTACAAAGCTTACACTTCCAAAATGGGTAATAGATGATGACAATCACATCTCACGTGGAGTGTATACGCAGAGTAAAGAAGCCAAGTTTTTTCATAAAAAGTTTTTTTTTCTTTTTTTGTTGTTGTTGTTGTTGTTCATGTATACATGGATGGTGGTGAAGAAAAATTTTTCATTAATTAAAATAAATATTGGCGGCGGCTGCACACCAAATAAAGTTTGTAATAATAAAAACTTGGCATGGGATTTACCCCAGATTTCACCAGCCCTATAGGCTTTGCAAATGGAGATTTTCTGCCGTATTGAGCATATATGCAAACAAAATATATACACAAATGAAAAAAAAATTTTCTTCTTCTCTCTCGGATGTAGGCTAAAAAGGTAATTCTATTCCTTTTTATTCCACACACACCGTGATCATCAGTATCAAGTTAAGCGACTCCTCCTCCCTGTCCATCCCCAAAACTATTTAAACACAGAGTTTTTCCCAGGTTTTTAAATTTTTTTTTTATTCCCTCTTCTTCTATATCTACATTCTCAATCATCCAAGCAAACCTTCTAAGCATCTTCTACTCATAGAGGCTCATACTTTCTACTAAAAACCTACCACTTTTTACTTTACACACACAAACACTCTAAACATGACTCTCTACGGACGTGGCGGATACGGCAACTTCAAGCCCTCTCCCAAGATCGCCGCCAAGGACTGCCCCGACTCCCCCGAGCTCGTTGCTCTCAAGACCGTGCCCACCTTCCAGGCCCCTGTTCTGCACTTTGCCTCTCCCCACCAGACCTTCACTGCCGGCCGCGGCGGCGCCGGAAACGTGCACCCCGTCTCGCAGCTGCACTCCGTGACCCCCCAGGAGTACCTGCAGGACCTCTACGACGCCACGCACAGCGAGCCTGCTGTCTACACGGTGGGCCGCGGTGGTCGCGGCAACTTTGTGGCGTCGACCCACCCCAACAAGGCCCAGGAGGTCGTGGCTGCCCATCATAATGAACATGGCTTGACGTCCATTTTCTCGCGCCGCTCGCAGCATGAGCGCAAGAACTCGGGTGAGAGCTCTGAGGATGGAATTTGGCACAAGCTGAAGGTGTCTCTGACTCGCTAGACAATGGGTCTAAGGAGCAGATATACTTTGCTTGGTTACGAAATGCACGCACACACACACACACACACAAAAAGTTTTGAGAAACAAGAGTTGGAAGTTTTTTCAGGATCTTGTTATTATTGGGTTTTCTTTTTATTATTTTCAGATTTTTTTTTTTAATGTCTTATTTATTTTCATGTCTAGTTTTTTTTATAATATAATGAAGTGGTTGTTTAGATTTTGGTTTCTCCATTAAGCATGTTCCGTAGGGCCCAGTGACGCGTTAGATCATTTTGAGAGGTCCTCTCTCTCCGTCCCAAAATAGCAGTGTTACACAAACACAACTCTCTGCCTATTCTGAAATAGAGTTCTCCATATTTTTGCATCTTGATAAAGAAAAATAGGTATCTTCCTACCCACGTCAATCATTAATGAAATACCTTAAGCTTTCTACCCACGTCAATCATTAATGAAATACCTTAAGCTTTCTACCCACGTCAATCATTAATGAAATACCTTAAGCGCATCTATCAGCCTAGGCTTTGTTATACCTTGTAGTGCCTCATTAAAACTGAATCAGGTCATACTAAAATCCTCAAGCACGCCATTGAACAATCATGATCGGGAACTATCTGGCTCACGAGTTGAGATTGAAACGGTGTGTTAATTGAAGTAAATCTCAGTGTCTTGTAAATTTGATTTGTTATATTTGCTTTGTCTTACCAGTCAACTAGTTACGCTTGATGAAAACTTTTTGTTTTTTCTTGAACCATTGCTCACCAACGTGCACTAATGGCAAAAGAAAAAAAAGGCTGGTGGACATGTCTTCCAAAGCGGCGTGGTTCACAGTCACAACAGCTTTCAAGGCTCACTCTCAAAGCTAATATGAAATTCTTTTCAGCTTCATTTTCAGCTAGATTGGAAACCTAAAAATATTTACGTCTCTACATCAATCATTACTACTATTAAGTTTAATCATCAAGACAATCCAGTTACACGGCCAATTGTTCAAGCTACTAAGTCAAGCGTATTAGTTCACAAAGCAACTCTATTTCATAAATCGTGAATCCTCTTCCCAAACCTCACTGACTAAATATACCAGCTAGCTCATCTTTGCAAATTCCTTCTCCAACAACTTTACACACTCAGTCACATTGGTCCTTGAAATCAGCGAACGTCTCTTCCCCCATAGCAACAGCATCATCCTCTCGGTCTCCAATAGCAACAATGACTATGTGGATTCAATTCGTATTGTCCGCCCATACTCTGCCGCAAATTAAAGGTTTGATAAATTTAATAAGCTGCGTGAACCAGCACTCGTAGTACAATCTGGTGTCGGTAGGCGAGTTTACTGACAGAGGGTTCACCCGCCTGGGAGTGCCACTAAAGGTGCAGTCATTTCAAATACGGGTAGCAAGTATGGCGGACACAGCCCGCCTTGGGTGTCCGAGTAAATGTTTTGGAAAGAGATATTTAGTTCGAGTGAGTGCATTCTGCGGAGTGACAGAGGGGTCCGCGGTCAAACACAACAACGATTACAGTTGTCCCCTACACTCTACCCTAAAAGAAATGTTCACCATGTTTTCTCACATTTATTAAACAACCTATAACTCAAAAATTATTCACTTAAATTTGATAATCAATATCATTAGGTTATATGGTAAGCAAACCCAATCACAATTCCATTCAATTCGGCCGTTTCGTTACGTCATCAAGTCGAGCCAGCAACCCAAGTCAATTGGTTCACGCAGCTAAGTTATTCACCAAGCAAGCACTTCTAGAGAGCCAGCTAAGTGAGAAAGCAAATCTTCTTTTCACAAAACCAAAATTCTTCACTCAAACCTTTCTATTGGTCTGCCCGGCTAGTTAACCTAGTCCAATCCTTGCTCCATGAACCGCACAGCGTCCGCAAGGTTGTATCCCATTGATTCCAGAAATGCTCTTTATGTGCGACCAGCACCACAAACTTCATAATTTTGGTCCTAGGCAGTGTTCCGTCAGCGACTGTGAAAGCATATCCAATGTCTGGTAGCTGAGCGCCCTTCAATCTGAACCTACACTGGCGCGATCACAATAAGCCCTTTGCTGTCAGTTAGGCATTATAGGGAGCTGGCTTCCGTGATACCTTCGTTGCAGGCTGGGCAACACAACAAAATTACCAAAGCCAGAGTGGCAAAAATGCCGACCCCAAACTAGCAAGCTAGCCACCAATATTTTGTCTCCAAGTGATACTTGGTATCAAGTTTCAAGAGAGAGAGATTAAATGTTTTGGATTGTGAGATTGCTAAGACAGGCTAAAATACCTGGGTTCCGGGGATTGGAAAATGAAACTCTGAGTTTCCAAAAAGGTTGATTGTTTTTCAAGCTTTGTTCTTTTCAGATTCAGACATAGTATTAAACCATGGGCTTCGGGGTAACTTATTAGCACAATTTGTCAAATGTGAAGAGTATGGCTATGGATTGATGAAGGATTTCCTCACCTCACTTTATGGCTCATTGATCTACAGGCACTCCAAATTCTGAGAATTTTTGAAGAACCAATTGCACAATCTTAGATTCCTCACAATTTTATAATCATCAATGGATCTTTTCCACTATGCATATCCACTAGCTATTCTGGGTTTCCTTCAACATCTGACTTTGAGATGAAAGATTCCTATTCAGGCTACGATCCAGGCCGTGAACTCTTTCAATACATCCAATTCTAAAAACCCAAGACTGGTTTTCATTCCTGTTATACCAAGCATTCTATCACCAAAAGCCAAGAGGTTTTGTATGCCCTGGTTCTAGTTTTCCTTGTAAAGCGCCCCTCTGACCCTGAATCAGATCATGACAAGGTCCTCAATTCGCACCCGTATAAACATGGCAAAAAAACCAAAACCTTTAGGCTTTTGTTAAAGCCAGTTTGGCGGCAAAATTAAACACATTCAGGGTATTTGTTCATTGAGTTTGAATACACATGTTTGCCATAGTGGACTTAGTTATGTACCCATCTAGACTTGTTAGGAATCGCAGAAAGGCGTGGTATAGTAAATTTTGGATTTTGCTTCATTATCTAGTAATAAATCTTATGATAGATTTCTAATGGTACTTACACTCTCTTGAATACCTATCCGTGATTCCTGCTATAAAATCCGTGTCTCAGTCTCTCAACGGTTTTTTTGTCTTGTGCCTCAATGCCTTGATAGGTTACCTTTTTCTGGCTTTGTGATCTCTGTCAGCGTAAACTTCATACTGTGTATATTTCAAGCTGAAAATTACTGACACATTGCTTACTCTATTTCTATCCAATGACACGCCGAGTATTTCCTCTACCCAAAAGATCAACACTTTTTTCTAACCTCCAAAACCACCAAAATCTCCATAGACAAGACCGTGAACCACAGAATCCTTTTGCGAAGTTCACCCTCGTCATTTGGAACTTAATTTCGACCATTCAGCCGTCATCTATAGATATCACCCTGCAAAATGTCGTCTAAATACGTTTTTCCTCGTGCTCTCAAGGAGCTGAGATTCCATCTGTCTCAGACCGGCGAGGCCTCCGTTCCTCTCAGGTTAGTATTAGCAATGGCGCTCTTTTTACACTCTTTCTTTTCTGTTCTTTCCTAGCATTCAAAGTCTAACCAGCTTTCTTGATATTGTACAGACAATTCCTGACTAAGGCATATCCCGTCATCAAGAAGCATAACCCGACCACGCCTGTCCTGATCCGCGAGGCCTTCGGAGTGCGGCCTACGGTGTTTGCCCGATTCGAGTTTGGCAAGGAGGCCAAGTTGCACTTGGATGGCGTCCCGGAGGACAAGATTGAAAAGACCTTGGACACCCTCATCAACCATAAATAAGTTTTTTTTTTTTTTTCCCATTCCATGTGAGCATTCATCCTTGACCAGTCTTGTCAGTCCTCGTTCGTACCTTTTTTGTCATTCTTCATTATTCATATTTCTCCCTGTTATTTATAGCCGAATCCTTTTGTTCCTCCAGATTTTTGTATCCTCGGACTGTAGATTTGAGTTGAGTGGAGTTAGATGCCGAAAAAAACTGTCATGAACGACTCTTCTCCCTGTAGGTTTAGAAGAAGTTCAAGAGAGTCGGTCTGACACAGTTCGCCCTGATGCCTTTTATATGCAGTTCACGGTTTAGTATTGGGAAAGGGGTCAGTGTCATGATGTCTGATCTCTATAAATTTGATTATATATAAATAACTAATAGCCCTTGCGTTTATGTGCGTGTTAATTTTCTAATTAACAGTATTTTTTTTTTCGCCAAGGTCAGACCTCTCCCTCTCCCTCCTACCCAACACATACACACCTTGAATCATTAAATGGATAAATTGCTTCAAGATATTGGCGCCTTGGTCAACTCGACGGTCGAAGTCGCGGCAAACAAGGTGTCCCGCATCCCGGGATCGGCCATTCTCCTGAGATATATCAAGAGCTCCTACCAAAACGACCCTATCCGATCCCTCTTGGAGGCCCTGCTTCTCCTGTTTGCGATTAGGTACTTTCTAGCATCAAAGTACTCGACGTCAAAACAGAACTATGTGAAGCTGGAGGACTATGAGATTGACGAGCTCGTGGCGGACTGGGAACCGGAACCGCTAGTCAAGCCCCTAGAGCCGGAAGAGCGCTGGAGACTGGAAAAGATCCCAGTGCTGTTTGGCGAATCGGGACCCAAGGTCAGACTGACCTCCGAGCAAGAGGCTATTGAGCTGTCGCCGGTCGTCAACACGAACTTGTCGGTTGAAGGCAAGCTGGTGCCCTCGACTCAGTCTGTGTTGAAGGATGATCGAGTCTACTTGAACTTCTTGTCGACTGATATGCTCAACTTCAACACACACCCTACCATCCGCAGCGAGGCTGTCAAGACTATTCACTCCTACGGAGTGGGCTCCTGCGGCCCCGCTGGCTTTTACGGTAATCAGGATGTTCACACCAAGTGCGAGAAGGATATTGCCAACTTCCTTGGCTGCGAGGGTTGCATCTTGTACTCACAGGGTCTTTCTACGGCGTCGTCGGTTATTCCTTGTTTCTTGAAGCGCGGTGACTACATTGTCGCGGATAAGGGCGTCAATATTGCGATCCAGAAGGGTATTATTCTGTCTCGCGCTACTGTATTTTGGTACGAGCACAATGACATGGCTGATTTGGAGGCCAAGCTCATTCAGGCCAACAAAAAGTACCGCAAGGGCCCTCTGCCCCGCCGGTTCATCATCACGGAAGGTCTGTTTGAGCATTTCGGTGACAGCCCTGATTTGGTCAAGATCGTGGAGCTGAAACTCAAGTACAAGTACAGACTGATCCTGGACGAATCCTGGTCCTTGTGTCTTTTGGGCAAGACCGGCCGTGGTCTGCCGGAGGCGGCTGGTGTCGAACGTAGTGAGATTGATATCACGGTGGGCTCGCTTGCTAACGTGTTTGGTTCAGCGGGTGGTTTCTGCGCTGGCGCCAAGCATATGGTTGAGCACCAGCGCATTACCAGTTTGGCGTACACTTTCAGCGCGACCATGCCTGCCTATCTTGCCAACAACACTTCCGTCGTCATTTCGTTCCTGCAAGAGGAGTCCTTCTCTAAGGGTTCTCTTGCCGAACACCGCGCCAAGGGCGTCGGCGCATACAAGGTCTTTGAGAACAGCGACCACGTCGACGTCGTGTCCCAGCCTGGCCTGCCCTTGATCAATCTGGTGCTGGTCAAGGAGTACGACAGCGCGGCTGAGGAGGAGCTGGTTCTGCAGAGCATTGTGGACCGGGCGCGACGACAGGGCGTTTTGATCTCCCGGCAAATGTACGTTCCCGATGTCGAGATGCTCCCTGTCGAGCAAGGCCTGCGGATTCTGATCAACAACGGCCTAACTCTCGAAGAGGCTTTGCATGGCGCTAGGGTTATCAACGATTCAATTAACGAGGAGTTCAAACAATAACTACAATTATAAAAATAAAACGGGCTACGGTCATTTACATGATTTGAGATGTATACATATATATATGTTAGATAGTTTTCATTAGTTTAATACAGCTTTTGCACTAGACATAAACAGCAGAAAACGACCAGTGCATTTTTTTTTTTAGTTTGAATGGTGGGGACAGCGCGCTTTATAAATACCTCAGAGCGCTTAGCGGCAGTGACTTGCGAAGCTGTGGACTTAGTTCAACTCTTGTATCAGTATTTGAGCCCAGCGGTTAGGTCACTACACGTATTACCCTCATTTTGCAAAAAGCGCGCCAGTGGTATATGTGTACCAGATGTAGTACACACAAAATGTAGAGTTCTCTATATATGTCTGAGTTGATCAGCAAGGCATCCCACTCCAATCAAATGCAATTCCGTTAGTTTTAGCGTTGGTGCTAGCGTTGGCGTTGATGTTAACTAGCCTTAGCGGTAGGTAGCGTTAGCCTCAGCCTTAGCGGTAGCCTTAGCCATATATATATAGCTGTAGCGTTAGCGTCGCTGCCTCAATGCTTATAAGTGGTCTCCAAAACAAAAATGAAAAAGGAGCAGCTGTAAAGTACTAGCGTAGCGTGCACGAAAGTTGGTTCGATCATGAGCGCTACATGTATATATGCCACTTGCTATAGCTAGCTAAAGAACGAGCTATAGTATACGGTCTAACTTTTGTTGACTGGTAACTGTTAAAAGTGCGAAATTGGGCTAGTGATGTTGAAACAACAAGGAAATTAATAAGAAAAATATTATGAAAAAGCGTCTAAAAATCTCTAGAATAATGATCGGTCAGAGAAATAACTAGCAAGCTAGTATGGAGACCTTACAAACAAGAGAGACTAAATCGTAGGCCCTGTGTTTGAAAAAGCCTATAGTATTTAGCAGTCCCACGACCAGCCAGACCTGGGTTGAAAGTAGTTCATTTGTCAAAGCTTGAAGCTATTGTAAAAGAAGCAAGGATAGTACGCCTATAGTCGATATATGAATTACTTTTATATATAAATTATTCTCACAAATCCCTTTTCTTATACGGATCATTGCACTTGTAGCTATGGTTACTGTTACTGTTACTGTTACATGAAGTAATGCGTCAGTACCATATCAAAGAAGGAACAAAGATAGGATAATAACGTTGCAAGATTGCTTCGCTGTTTCATTTTGAAAATCCAGCAATCAAAAGCTTAGTTTATGAGAAGCAGATCTTGGGGCAATTGTTAACGGCCGGTATGGAGAAATGAAAAAAAAAAAAAAAAAAAAAAAAAAAAAAAAAAAAAAAAAAAAAAAAAAAAAAAAAAAGGTATACGGTAAGGAGTAAGAAATTCAATTGATCGACCCGGTTATTTTTTTATTTATTTATTTTATAGATATTATTTTAATTTAATTTGCTTTATTTTTTTTTTCAATATATATATTTAATTTTAAATCAATTGTTTGGTCCACATTACAATTAGCCCAGCTCATTCTGTGTTGTTAAATTTGCGATGCCATGCCATTGCTACATCCCTGTCTGCTAAGATCTCTCTCCAAACAGATTATAAACAGTTAAATATGTAGGCGAGATGATTTATGTGGTGCTTTTGTGTTGCTGTTGGCGCAAAGGTCCCACTCCTTAGCTCGACTTCTTGACTTGTCTAAGCTTGTCTTGAGATCATATCTGTCCATGGTAGGCTAAGCCCTTTGAATCCCACACTTTTACTCAAACGGGGGTCGTGCAGCACCAAAACCAACCCTCAAATTGAAACCGCGGAGTGAGCTTGCTGCAATTGTACTTTGTTTTGCGGTGAGTGCCACATTCCCTGTTGTTGGTAGGGTGGGTGGGTAGGCTAGCAAAGAAAAGGTTGTCGTCTAGGTAAGTTGAGTAGTTTCGAAAGTGAAAATTTTTTGGAAAGCTGGTCAAACTACAAGTCTAGCCTTTGCCAGCCTAGCTTACTTGAGTTGATTCGCGGAGTACGGTTGATTATAACTATCGCTACCTAGCTAGCTAGTGCTGGATCGTCTATATGTATACACAAATTGGCTTAGTCTTAGGTGCCTCGCTTAACAGAGTAAACATGTGCACAGTACTTTGGACTTCGTGTTATAATATTATGATATTTATGATGTAATCGCAATGAGTTCATTGGATATTTAGCTCTTGTGAGCTAGTGTGCCTTTAGTCTGTATAGTCCATTCATTCTTTTAGAGCTTTCATGATGATGATGAGGATGATGATGAGGATGATGATGATGTTGACGATGTTGACAGAACAAAACATGAACATAAACAACTTGAAATAGCCAAAAAAAAAAAAAACCCCTTCCGATACAGTCTGAGACTTTGGGTTGATTGCCTGAAATTAATGCTAATCCTAGTCCATATTGACCGTATAAACCATGTAGACCATAAGCCATGATCAATTGACTATTTTCTTATTTTCTTTTTTTGGTACCTTATTCTGGTTCAGGTAAAGTTTAAATTTCTTATCCATCCTTGACTTGGCTTAGAACAAACTACAGACCAGCAGCAAACAGTTTTATATATATGCTCTATCCAAGCTAGGATTGATCACTCGTTTTAGAGCCGATTCAGCTCGGTTAAGAGTTGGCCTCGACACTTTCCGGCTCCTTGAATTGAATATATAAAAACTGCCGTCTTTCTTGCCCTTCTTTTTTGCTGCCTCCTCTTTTCTTTGACAGCGCTTTTATCGCCGTCTTTTGTCTCACTCCTTCATTTCTGATCTTCTGAATAACGGGGTTGGTCCAAACCGAATCAAATATGCCAGGTTTAGATACAAGCTTTCGGCTTGCGCTTGATCCAAGCCAAACAAGGGCGGTAACCGACATTCATATTGGCGCTAAAATATACACTCCAATTTTTCACGAGCCCTCTATATTAGACTTTCCTCCATCACTTCTGAACCTGGTGCTTGAGTCAACCACGCAAAACGACCTCGCAAGTCTCGCCAAAACATGCAAGTACCTCTATCTGTCCGCCGTCCCGTTCTTGTGGAATCACATTAAACTGGACTTAACTATATCAGAGACCAGCTCTCAAAACCACCTGTTTGACAGTAAAACCTCGGTGGCCCTCGTCCATGCCCTCGCCCATGGGTGCGTCTCGCCGTTCGCCCTAGCGTGCATCAGGCAGCTGTCTCTCAATATTGGAATGCGCACATCCAAGGAGATGGTAGAGCGGTTCCTAGGCCCTAGGTTGCTAAACCCGGGCCTCCTCAAGAACGTCAGGCTCATCTCTTTCTACGGGCCGACTTGGGCAAACGCAGAGGCGATTGCAGGGGTGATGGCCGGCTTTGGGAAACAGCGACACCCGGCCGTGATTGCGATCCAGGACGTGTCCCTGGCGTGCTTGGCCGAGCTCGTGCTGCCCTACAGCCCGATTAATGACAAGATCAAGGCGCTGTCGCTCAACTTTTCGTCGCTGACTAACACGGCGAGCGACATCGACCTCATGTCAAACCTGCTCAACGTGTGTCCTCAGCTCCGGTCGTTCTCACTGGCATTCAATTACGAGTTTGATCTGTGCGAGGATCCGTTCCTGGAGGCCCGCATCGAGCATGTATTCCGCCGAATGGCCCTGAACCACCCCGAGCTAGGCAAAATCGCAATCTACGATTTTCCACCGTACCTCCATTTCAACCCGCAGTGCCTGCCGCCGTCGGTCAAGGAGTTTGTCTTCCATACCAACGAAATCGACTCGCAGCACTTGTTTTGCAAACAACTCTTGGCTGGCCCAGCCAATCTCAAATCGCTGTCTCTCCGCATTGCGCAGTCTATTGACAGCAATCCGATTGCTATAGACACAGTGGTAAGGCTGACCACCCTGCAGGAGCTGACGCTCGACACACCTTGCAACACCGAGCTTCTCGCCTGCCTCGTGAAGGCCAACCGGCAGCTGTCCCGTCTCGCGCTGTCCCAGCTGACCACATCCGGGCTGTGCCAGCTGCTCCACTGCCGAGCCTCACTCCGACACATCTACATCTACTCTTTCTCATCCACCTGCTCACCAGCCTGTCCCTCCCTCGTCATCACCGCCGTTCTCTCCTCCCATTTCCCCAAGCTCCGTCTTATTTCTTTGCCGCCGATGCCTGACGCCATATTCACGCGGTGCGTGCTCTTAAAACAGCAGCGCCAGCTTCCGCATTTATCCTTCATCTTGTCCAATATGCATCTGACCGGCATCGAACCTTTCTCGGCTGCGCTGTCGCCGCCAGGCAGTCCAGAGCCTTCTTCATCTTCTACTTCTAATCCTCGCCTGATAGAGCACCAATCACCTGTACAAAACTCATTGCATTCCTCTTCCCTAGCACCCTCTCAAAAGCTCATCCACTCCCATAGCCAGACTCCGGCGCTGACAGAGTTTCCGCTCCTTTCAAACAACGACAGAAGTGCACTTTGGACTTACTTGCCGTTCAAGTCGGTTGACGAGCTTGATTTGTTTACGTTTCATACCAAGAACCAGGTTTGTGTTCTTTAATTAAGTTAGCTTGACATAGATTATGAATATGTTTAATTCCATTAAAATCTTTGTGAATTTTTCATTATATTAAGCAGAATTTATGGTATTCGATGTTGTTGGTATGTTGTTTTCCTGCTTGCTAGTTTAAACTCCAAGGTCCAAACAACGTTCATCCTGAGCAACACAAGCTTGGCGTACGACGCCCTGGAGTATGCTATCCTAACTTCCAAATTGTTCCTCTCTACACCATTGGTTTATTTATTTAGAAATCTTCTTCATTTCTTTATCTTTCAAATGCTGTGTTTTTACATAAAGCACTTTAAAAGCAAATCATTGGCGTTACAAATCTAGGTTTCCTAGTTCAGTATCAGTAAGTAATTGACTACTCTTTCAGTCTCTGTTGACTTCACGAAGTGGAGGTTGAAATAGTTTGATTAACAATAAAATAGAATCATATTTGCGTCTCTGTTAAAAATTTGGACAGTCAATCAAGAAAGTATAAAGCGATGACCTCAGTCTGGATTCTATCCCTCGCCGGACTCGGCTTCATCGGTAGGCAAATACACTCGTTCCACTCACTTTTGTGACAGTAGCTCGTATCAAACAAGGAACTAACTCTTTTGCGCTTGTTTTAACTATGTAGTTATTTTGTTTGCTCCGCTGCTCGTATCGCTCGCAGCAGCCACAACCACACTCTGGACCTTCATGGTCGTCTCCAAAATGTTCTACAACGGAACCCTTAGAGAGTTGCCAGTTAAAATCAAGAGGACTCTGTGGCGCTCTTCTGCCACCGCTACTACTACTGCCACGGCCAATGGGAATTCTAGTGAAAATGCCAATGGTGCCGGCGAAAAGGAAAAAAGGCAGAGAACGTTAAGGAACAGAATCAATTTGGCGAGGAGCCATGACAGGTGGAGGTTTGCGCACAGGATTAGTGCGAAAACGTTATTCGAGGATCTTTATGGAAGTGGAAGGGAAAAGAAGAAAACTAGAGCAAGTGCCACTGCTACGGCAATGGCCACGGCGGTAGAGGTGGACAGTGTGGATGGGGTGGTGGACTTATATATGGTGCAGCCACCGCCTGTGCCGCCCCGTGTAACAAGCGCGAAGAGTCCGACTGAGTTGGTAGACGTGATGGATAATCTGCAGGAGGAAGGGCCAATTGATTCACATGGCCATGACGAAAATGAAGGGCCTGAGCAAGTCTTGGAGCTTCACTATAATTATGAATGAGTAACAGTTAATCAATATTCAACTGCAGTTAACCATCAATCAATTGACAAGAACAAAAATGAGAACAAAAGGATTGAAAACATGACAATAATAAATTAAAACACTAATCTAATGGCCTGGCTTAGTATTCTGATCTAGTATATACTAAAGGCAGTGAATAAATATAAATAAAAAATGTAGCATGTATAAATAAGTGAGGTCCTTTCAAATCTTCGACACCGGCTCGTTCACGACCCTGAAAATGGTAGACCCCATCACTGAATTCAAGTGAGGGTCCTGCTCATAGTAGTAGTAGGTGTTGAAGATGGAATGGTTGACGGATGGCCGTTCAATGGGGACAAACTTGAGGCTTTGCTGGTGCTGCTGGGCCGATGGTGTGTTGCCGTTGTTGGCGTGGTCGGTGTCAGGATCCGCAAACTCAATCTTGGTCCGGATCGCTTTTTCAACTGCCCGATACTTGACGTAGAACTTGCACCCAAAAGAAACGGGCTCGAGCGCAGGGCGGTACAGATCGTGAGGAAGGGCAGTAAGCACTAGGGTCTTGAGGTGGTGGCAGGAGGAGAGGAGGTCGATGGCGGCAGCTGTGAAGGGTGTGGTTGAGACTTGGGCTGGCATTGGAATTAAGGATGGACACGTAGGTGGTGTGGTTGGTTCCTCTGTTTCTGTTTCTACGTCTGATTCTGGTTCAGTCTCAGTCTCAGTCTCTGTTTCTGGCTCAGGCTCAGGCTCGACCAAGGCTGCCACCTGCCTCGTTTCATCTACAGCCCCTGATGTCGCCGCTGCCGTCTTGATATAGTCCCAATCATCCACGACCAGCGTTTCCAGCGTCCTGGCCACCGTTTGGGCCAACCCATGGATCAGCTGTGGGGTCGCAAACGAGAGCCTCACGTATGTGAGAGAGCTGGCGCTGGCGTGAACCAGGTTGCTCACAAAAGCGGGGCACGGGGCGTGCGACCACAGGTCGAGGGTGGTGAGGCCTGTAAACGGGATAGCGGTGAGGTGTGTCGGTGAAGATGGCGACGGCATAGTATGAGCAGAGGTGTCGGGCGAGAGAGGAGAGTGCTCGGTGCTTGGTTTGGGGAGCGACAAGTGGAGCACCTTGATACAGTGGGCGGTGCCTACCTTGCTACCATTGGCAACATTAACTTCATTAGCTGTGGGCAGCGCCTGCACCGCCATAGTTTTACTGCTGTCAGAGCCCTGCCACAGCTTTTCAAACACCGTGAAGCACTCCAACGACTCCAGGGCCGGGGGCAGCCACTCTGCCCTGAACACGTACCTTAGCGAGTTTGGTAGCGCAAGGTACTTGAGCATCTTAAGTCCCTTCAAAGCCTGTGCCAGATTATGCGCATTGCCAGTCGGCGATGGTTGGGGCGGTTTGGCCTGGCGCATCATGGTGTACTCGCAGAGATCGGTTATGGTCAGCCGTTCGAGCTTGTCGCGCATGGCCCTTACCACTTTTGAAAACAGCCGATACTCGCACTCACTTATTTTATCTGCTGCATCATTGTATAAACCGTCGCTATTGTTGAATTCGTTGGCATGAGGCGGGACCAGAGCTATATTGAGGTCGGTCACGTATTTGACGAGCCCTGCAGCGTGGAACTCTCTGAGCCGGGGCAGCGATGTATTGTAGATTTTGAGTTTGCAGGGGAGGTTAGGTGCACTGTGCCTATAATCAACCCAGCTGCTGGTGCTACAGCTGGTTTGTTCCAGTCCCAGTCCCTGTCCCTGTTCAAACTCCAAAAACCGGGCCAGCCCCTGCAGGACCACCTTTTCAGAGTCAGCCATAAACCGGGTGGGGCAGTCCTGGATGTTGATTCGGGCGACGCTTGTCAAGCACGGGCGACCGGGCGAACTCAAAACCTGGGCCAAGGTGGTGCCGCACGTCGGCAGGGCGAACGTGATTTCGCGGATGGCGCTAAAGACGAATGCAGAGAATAAATTTTGATCCAGGGCCCGCTGGAACATTGAAAACGACGATGCTTTCTTCAATATGGAGCTGTTTTGCGCTGGTGGGATTTCAAGCGCTGTTGTTGTTGTAGCGGCGGCGTCGGCGGAGACAGCCACTTGATTCGGTCCCATCATGGCATCAGTTGTGGAGTGGGGACAGCTAGAATGGGGCTTGCTGCCGAGATAGGGCCCAATGTCGCTAGCCAAGTCAGCAGGGCCGCCGCTGCCGGCACTAGCTGTCTCAGTCATCACCATCACTTGCTCGCATTTGCGTGCCTCATTGTCGTGCCCGCCTTCTTCTTCCTCATCATCATCATCTTTACTATCATTACAGTTTTCACGCTCACTTTCGCTCTCTTCTTCATCACAATAGTAACTCTGGCCAAACACGGGGTCCTCGTTCTCAAACTGCTGGTCCTGGTCTCGCAGCACGCAATGCTTCAAGTTGGCTCTGATGCGTTCCGAGCTGGGGTCAAAGACGACATGGCGCCAGAGGATGGGGGTGACGCGGCGGTAGAGATGGGTGCATGTGCGGGAGAGGCTGACGAGATCGCGGATGCCTTTTGGGCTGGGGTAGTTGCCTAGAATACCAAGGCTGACGACCATGCTGAAGAGCTCTTCAGGCAAGGTGACAAGCGACATTTTTTTTTTATTTAGAGTATTGGATATCGTTAAAAGGTTGGTAAAAGAGAGAGGAAATGAAAGAAAGAGAGAGAAGGAAAATCCGTGGGTTATAAAATGAATTAAAAGGATGTAGTTTTGAGAACTTTAGTCGGTGAGAAACAATCAAAGTAAAAATAAAAAGGAAAGAAAAAGTCGAGATGAGTTCTAGAATACTATATAGTCAAAATCATCATCGCCAAGGAGAAGAACATGAGATCCACATATCACTTTTGAGAGTTCGACATTGTACCCACAATCAACTATACTTGAATAATAGAGCCACCAGAGTATCAAGACCCTTATTTTTCATGATTTCGGCTAAAAAAAAATTTTTTTTTCTGTTTAAGATTTGACCCTGAAATTCCTTGGAGGTCCTTGATTAAGTTAACTTGGTCCCTTGTTTTCTTTGGTAATAAAAAAGTGGCCCTGACTGACTCTCGTTGGCCTAATAATATTTGAGGGAAAACGGTTTTTATGCCCAATTAAGAAGCTTTAAACGTCAAAGTGTTTGAGCCTTACTCGGAGAAAACAATTGCAATATTGAACATCGTCTTTGCAAAAATAAAAAAATAAAAATAAAAAATAAATAAAAAATATAAAATAAATAAAAAATCTGGATAAATCTGCCTGTTTAGTACTCATTTCCGCAAAGATTCTATGCGGAATTATTCTGTAAAGAACTGTGCTGTGGTGGTGTAATTATGTGTAAAGATATCTTGCAAAAGTCTCACTTCCAACAACATATTGATCAACAACTCTCTTTTTATCATGGATTGGGCTCGCATTCTGTACCAGTCCTCTGGATAACTCTTTTGTTGAATCATATATGAGCAGTTTAATTCAGTTTTTGTAAAGAAAATAAATGAAAGTAGTGAAAATAAAAGGGGGAGTCCAGTCCGAGTAGACTCATGAATTACACCCACTTCACTTAAGCTTAGGCTTAGATCGTTTAGGCGGCGGATCCTGAGCCGCGGCCAAGGAGATGGATGACACAAAGGAGAAAACAGGCCTACCTAGGACATGTAGAGAAGAGAAATAAGGCGGGACCCAGGGGATCTTATCTAAGACGTGCCATGGAAGAAGTAGCAAATGGGAAGGTGGTTGACTGGC
>JAKTUH010000097.1:46787-63272 GCA_030556585.1 Geotrichum carabidarum
AAAAAAAAAAAAAAAAAAAAAAAAAAAAAAAAAAAAAAAAAAAAAAAAAAAAAAAAAAAAGACCCTGAATGTTTATTGTCAATTGTCGGATATCGAGACTAGTCAAATCAACAATCAACCGTTTTACGTTTCATCATATGTCTCACTTGATGATCAGCGATCGATATATCATCTCGCTTCAAAAGTCTTCACGGTACCTCTGCTTCTCTTCTGCATATGGGTCTCTATACAGGCTTCTGACGCTTTCATAAGCAATGCAAATGTAAATGCAAACTGCAGTTGCTGCACTAGAGCTCGAGATCTATGATGTATGACGAGAGATGTTTCATGATATGAACTATTCATCATGCTCTGCACAGTTTTTGGTAATAAAGCCTCAAGTTACGGAGCTGATGAGATCCACTCTTGAACTAGTTTATAAACTGCTATAGCTGGCACATGTAATACATCCGTGAACTGAAGACTACGCGTACACATAATACATACACATAATGCGATATTGGCACAACTCTGTGAAGCCAAAAATCATATATGGTGATTGGCCCATATACATTGGTCCAATTTGTATGAGCTGAAAAATAAAAAAATATGGCTACCTTACACAATAATAATGGGCCTACTATAGACCGTCAGCTTATCTAGAGCCACTTAATCCCCAGCTCACTCCTTCAACTCCCTGTATGCCTAATGAATAACTTCTATTGTGATATGTAACAACTCAGTGCAGTTTGGCAACCTTGGGCGTGTTTGCCAGCCACCCTCTCCCGCCAAACTCTGAATCAAACCATCCTTATATCTAGACCTCAACTAAGTCACAACGCCCGACATACTACAGCCACTACTGCATCACTTACTATATATCATCATGACATCGTCTGTCTCTACTTCAGTTAGTTCTGCTCGCTCGTAACATGATGTTGGAGCCTGTCCAATGCAACGGCAAAACAAAAGCCGGCCGCCGCTGTAGAATCCTGGCCGCCCAGCACGACGCCCAGCATTTTAAGAATCACTTGTATTACTGCGGCTACCACGTTACCCAGGCCCAGAACGCGAGACAGCTAGTCGCAGCCGCTGCCCTGCTCGTGCGTCCCAGTGCTCCCTTCCAGTGTAGCGGCACCATGCAAACCGGGCGCCGTTGCCAGGCAATGGCCACCCCGCAAGAGGCCCTCCTGCTTGACCAAAATCAGTCTGGAAATAGTAAGGTGTTCTTTTGTAACTGCCATCTGGCGCAGGATTTGGCACGGACCCAGTGTAGCGGCAGGACGCACGCCGGCCTGCGGTGCAAAATCAGGTGCCCCTCAAGTGTTGAGCTGTTGGAGAACCAGCGGTTTTATTGTCACTATCATGCAGGCCAGGAACTGGTTGACAGCCTGAGTAAGCTGTCGATTCAGCCAGCCAAGCCTAGGCCCAATTTGGCGAAGCTGAAGTTGAAGGAGACGGGGACTAAGTCACAGCAGGCCCCCGTAAAGGAATCCACATCTAGTATAACAGCAAGTGCAAAGCCAGCACAATCTCAGCCGGCCTACATCTACGCTTACACGCTCGACGCTGGCCACTCCAACGCCCACGTTTTCGAAGACGGTCGGTTCCAGCCCCTGGCCAGCCCCGCCGAGTTTAAGAAAGGGTTTGCTGCGCTTCTCAAGAAAGCCAGGATCTCTACCTCCGCTGCAGAGAGACAGGCACAGCCGGCACGCACGCTCATCAAGATCGGGTACACGACCCAGACCCCCACAGCTCGACTTGCACAGTGGCAGGAGAAGTGCAGGCACTCGATCTCGTTGCTGGCGCCCTCAATTGGTGGACGCCACTACGACTACGACTTTGGCGTGCAGGGGTGGCCTGTCAAGGATCCGGTGCTTGCCAAGCCTATTGAGGGTATGATTCACAAGAAACTGTGGGCTTTGTATGGCAAGGGAAATGTCTTGTGCGAGGGCTGCGTTTCACCTTCGGCTGAATTTGACACGGATACCAGCAAAAATGGTGATAAAGAAGACAAAGCGAGGAGAAACGTCCATATTGAGTGGTTCTTGATTCCGAATGAGAAGAAAGCGTTTGAGACGGTTTATAAAGTGATTGAGGACTGTATCAGACAGGGTTCTGCTTGATTATGACTAGTCTACCTTAATCATATAATAAAGAAATGATTCAATAATATTTAAATTACTAAAAAAAAAAGATTTAGGAGTTCATGTACGTAGAAGGGTCCACACCCTCATCTGGGAACACAGGAATGTTGACCTCGAAGCGCTCCTGGATCTTATCCAGCACCTGCTGATCCTCGTCAGTGGACACAAACGAAACCGCCAGACCCTTGGTTCCAAAACGGCCCGCACGGCCCACGCGGTGCAGGTACTGGTCCGCCTCGGGCGGCAGATCGTAGTTGATCGCCAAGTTGATGCGCTCGATATCAATGCCGCGCCCAAACACGTCGGTGCACACACAGATGCGCTTGTTGAACTCTTTGAACGACTTGTACCGCGCAATGCGCTCCTCCTGGGGAATACCGCTGTGCACAGCAATAGAGGGAAAGTTGCACTCGTTCAGCAGGCGGTTCAGCTCGTTGGCGCGCGAAGTCGACTTGACAAAGATGATGACCTGGTTGAACTCGAGGCTGTCCAACAGCTCGTTCAGCTTGCGGTTCTTCTGGCTCTCAGACAGCTTGACGTAGTACTGCTGCAGGCCGTGCAGCGTCAGCTTGGTCTCGTCGTCCACGTAGATCTCCAGCGGGTTCTGCATGAACTTCTTGCAAATAGGTCTCATTTCCTGCGACAACGTGGCCGAGAACATCATGACCTGCTTCTGGTGCGGAGTCGCCCTAAAAATCTCCTGCACGTCGCGTCTCATGTCCGTGGCCTCCAGCACCTTATCACACTCGTCAATAACAAACGTCTTGACATTGCTCAGGCGCAGGTGGTTGTCGCGCACCAGTGCGTTTAATCGACCCGGCGTCGCAACGATAATATGCGGGGACGTCGTCTTGTCCTTGATCAAGTCCACATCCTTCTGGGTCGATGTGCCGCCGTAGAACACCGACGTGCGGACGTCGGGTAGGTACTTTGAGAACCGCGAGTACTCGTTCTTGATCTGGTACGCGAGCTCTCTGGTGTGGCACAGGACGACCACAGAAACCTCGCCGTCTACGGGCTCAATCTGCTGCAGAGTAGCCAGCACAAACACGGCGGTCTTACCAAGACCAGACTTGGCCTGGCACAGCACATCTGTTCCCAAAATCGACTGAGGAATACACACCTGCTGGACTGTCCAATGAGTTAGCAATCTCACTAATTTCACATTTCAAGGTGCTGTAGGTACTCACCTTCTGAAGGGTGCTCGAAACCGCAGTCAACAATGGCTCTCAGCAGCTCCGGCTTCAACAGAAAATCTCTGAACCCAGTCGAGTGGATTCCGACGTAGGATCCCTTCTTGTCACCATTCTCCTGCTTAATTGGCAGCACACCGTCGTCTCCACTCAAGTCTTCAGCGGCATCAGTCGTCGCGTTGGCGGGGGCCGCAGGCTGGGGAACCGCAATATCTTCGCTATCAGAGTAGTCGAGGAGCTCTTCACCTTCGTGTGACATTGTACAGATAAATATAAGGGTTTTGTTCGTTCAAAGGCCTGAATGTTCGCGGCAGGTTAGGACATGTAGAGCAGCAGAGCAGCGCGTTGTCACGGTCTCAGACGCGAGCCGCACTGACAGAACAAAATAAATAAATAAAAAAAAGAAGTCCAACATACTTGCAGGTGAATAAATAGTAAAGCAGTATGAATTGACGCGTGGAAAATAAATAAAAGAGTATTCAGCTGTGATTTGAGATGAGTGAAAAATGAAAAATGGTGGTGAGGGTGTGTTTTTTCCCTTTGTTTGAATAATTTTGTTTGTTTATTTATAATTTACTAATCATTTGTCATCATTTTTGAAACTCCAAAGTATCATGGCCGAAAAATAACAGCACACTCCTGTTCCTTTTTTACTTTTTCTCACTCACCTTTTTCCCTTATCTTCATTCCTTCCGAGACCCATACTTTTTGATTGCTTGCTCCAATTATCCATCAGCTGTATATAATTTGTACTCGATTTCTGGATTTTGAAAGGACAGATCTCTGCAATCACCCTGGAAATTTATAGTCAATTGTGCAACTGGCGTTATTATTTCTTTCACTTGTCACCCGCTCACGTTGCATTTTCAATTTTACTTTGCTGCTCTCTGACGAGTGCATCATTATTCCTTTATCTCACTCTTCTGGCCCATCTCGACCTATCTTCAAAACAGCATAGAGTGCTGTTAAGTTCGCTTCAAAATGATGAAAGGATGGACCAAACGGGTATGTATTCAATGACGGGCAATGATGCCAATCTTACTTTAGTATCTAACACAACACAGTTGAGCCGATCAAAGAGCCATGATAAGACTGGTAAAAAACAGAGCGAAAAGAAATCATCCAACTCTCTACGATCGGAATCGTCTTCTTCTTCTTTGAAGAAAGACAGTAGGGAAAAGGAAATAAAGGATCGCGATGGGTCTGCCGCAACCCCTGGATCTTCTAATGTTAATATGTCCACTGCAGCCCCCGCTACCACCGCCTCATACACACAACCCGATCAATCATCACAAAACATTCCAGCTGGCCCTGGCGCAAACTCTAGGGTAAATGGTACTCCAGACCATGCTATGAAAAACGGGACCTTCTCAAACAACGACATTTCTCCTTCTGACGAAGCTCCCCTGCATAACCTCAATACCCCAACGCTGGTGATAAGCCCTACTGCCCACGCTCCTCCTGGTTCAACCGAAACAATGCCCCAGGACCTGCAAGTTCTCAAGTATGGCTCTAACGGGCAAACCAGTCCGCGTCTGTCATTCGAGCGATTCAGCATTGATGGAATCAAAACCCCTCAGCGCCACAATTCTTCCAGATTCGAGATCTCGGAAAAGCGTGAGCTGGAGCCTCTTCCTGGATTCAACGAGGTTCCAGCAAAAGATCGTGATGATTTGTTTCTCAAAAAGGTTGAGCAATGCACAGTCATGTTTGATTTCAACGACCCTTCGGCAGACATCATTGGAAAGGACATTAAACAAATTGCATTGAATCAACTTCTAGAATACATCTCTACATACCACGTTACCATCTCGCATCAAATGTATGCTGCTGTCGTTCAAATGTTTGCAAAGAATCTCTTTCGAACCATTCCGCCCCCTGTCAACCCTATTGGTGATATCTTTGACCCAGATGAGGATGAACCTGTGTCCGAGGTGTCCTGGCCGCACATGAGAATTGTATACGAGTTTTTCCTCCGGTTTATTGAATCCAGCGACTTTAATCAAAATATCGCCAGGCAATATATCGATCACCCGTTTGTGCAAAACCTAATAGAACTTTTTGACAGCGAGGATCCACGAGAACGGGACTGTCTCAAGACTACTTTGCACCGAATTTACGGCAAGATACTTAGTTTGCGAGCCTTTATTCGTCGAACAATCAACAACGTCTTCTTCCAGTTTGTCTATGAAACTGAACGATTCAACGGTATAGCCGAGCTGCTTGAAATTCTGGGAAGTATCATCAATGGTTTTGTGGTGCCACTGAAGGATGAGCACAAGATTTTCCTCAGTCGAGTATTAATACCTTTGCACAAGGCTCGTTCGCTCAGTCTCTATCACTCGCAGCTTGCTTACTGTGTGGTGCAATTCCTTGAAAAAGATACCACGCTGACGGAGGAAGTCATTATGGGTCTTTTACGATACTGGCCCAAGGTCAACAGTCCCAAGGAAGTGCTCTTCTTGGTGGAAATTGAAGACATAATTGAAGTCATGGAACCCCATGAATTTGCCAAAATCCAGATCCCCCTGTTTGTACAGCTTGCCAAGTGCATTTCAAGCACCCATTTCCAAGTCGCCGAGCGCGCTTTGTTCTACTGGAGCCACGAGTATTTCTGCAGTCTGGTTACTGAAAACTCGGAGACTATCTTGCCTATTATTTTTTCCTCCCTGCACGAAAACTCGACGTCGCACTGGAACCAGGCCATCCATGGTATGATTTACAACGCAACAAAGCTGTTTATGGATACGAACCCGGTTCTGTATGATCAGTGTGCAATCCTCTATCGCCAAAGTCGCGAGGCTGCTGAGAGTAGAGAACAGCTGAGGAAGGAAAGTTGGAAATCGCTTGAAGACCAAGTGAACCCTGTCGAGCCTGACATGTCACCAGGCACTCCTCACACAGCACTTACAGCTATGCAACACTAGCGCTGGGGTTATTTTTTTTTTTATTTTTTTTTCAATTTAATCACTTCGTTGAAGGTAGCCGAATATTTATCACCATTCCATACTTTGTAAATCTGTAGCTAGGTGAAAAATCGATAATTGCCCCAACCCCCATGTTGACAAAATCTCTTCGTCTTGGTCTAGCATTTTTGCCTTCATCTTCACCATGGGAAAAAACACAGATAAATTGTTTATCACGCACTCAGAATGGAGTGGATCTGATCTTCATTCAGCAGCTGGTGGCAAGGCTGTGTCTGCCGCGAGCCGTGTTACGCGGCAAGCCACAGCAATGCCGTTCTGGACGTGCAGTATCAGCCAACAACCTCTTGATGAAGACTGCGGTGTCTGCGATGCAGAGGGCCATGTATTCGATATCAAGAACATTATGCCATTTATTCTGCGTCAGAAGTTGAATCCAGTGACGGGTGAGAAGCTGCTGAGTCCCGCGACGCTGACCAAGCTCAAAATCACAAAGAATGAGGACGGTGGGTACATTGATCCAGTCACGCACAAAGAATTTCAGCGCCTGAGTGAGGCGGTGGTGATCAAGGTATCTGGGCAGGTGTACTTTACAAGCACTATCAAAGACATGTGTGTTAAACCAGGTAATATGGTCGACCTGGTGACAGACCAGCCATTCACAAAAGATGACATCCTCAAGCTGCAGGGTGGGGTTGGAGTGCTGAAAAAGTCAGACGAAGCTTTGAAGAGAGAACGCGATGAAGAGAAAGAGCGAGATAGGTTACGGAAAAAACAGAGGACACAAGCTCAGGACGCTCAGGACCAGCAGGCACAGGAAGCAGTCAATGGTCCGGTCAGCAATACATTGACGACGCATCATATGGCTTCTTCGCTAACATCAACGGCATTTGATCTGACCACAAAAGCAACTTTTCAAACCATTCCCTTGGATCAGTTGTTGCGACCGAAGCGGTTTGAAGGGCCAGGCTACGCTGTGGTTGAAACCAACTTGGGGTCGCTGAATGTCGAGCTTTGGAGCAAGTACTCCCCCAAGGCAGTTTACAACTTTGTGAAACACGCCCAGGCGGGCTACTACGACGGCTGCATTTTCCACCGCAACGTGCGCAACTTCATGATCCAAGGCGGTGACCCCAGTGGAACCGGGCGAGGGGGCGAAAGCGCGTTTCCGCCGGACGGCAAGCCATTCAAGGACGAGACCAATTCGCCGTACAAGTTCACGGGGCGAGGCATGCTGGCCATGGCCAACAAGGGCAAGAACACCAACACGTCTCAGTTTTTTTTCACGTATGCGAGGACGCCACACCTGGATGGCAAGCACACGATCTTTGGGCAGGTCGTGGGCGGCATGGCGGTGCTCGACAGTATGGAGCGGGTCCCGGTTGACAGCACCGACCGGCCCAAACAAAAAATCAGGATCCTGGGTATCCGGATTCTGGCAGACCCGTTTGAAGACCAGCCAAAAGCAGAGAAAAAGAAACAGACGGGTGAGATTGAGGATGACTCGCCGTGGCTGAAAAAAGCAAACACTCAAAACTCTACATCGTCCATTGGCAAGTATCTTAAAACAGAAGAGGCTAGTGCTCCGTCAAATGCTCCCGAAGAAAGTAACTGGGAAGCTCGACGCAAAAATAAGACGTCCATTTCTAAGAGCTCGTTCAGTGGGTGGTAGATTCTGCTATTCAATCACTAATTTTGCTGTGTAAATTTTTATTCTTATGTACAAAAGCCGTTATTATAGACAGTGTTTACTTCTTGCCAGCCTTTGGTCTGTTGATGACCTGTGAAGTTTCAAACCCAGCCAGCGATGTTGAGTTTTCTGAGGCGGTTTGTTCAATCAACGCCAGCTGGGCCAGTAGGGGACTCTGACGAACCGAAGAAGTCTTGGCCTGCTTCTTGTAGTTGGGCATAATGGTAGGGGCCGGAGTGTCCTGATAGTAACCTCTGTACTCGGGGTCGCGGTAGTACTCGACATGCTTTCTGGAAATGGGCTTAGCACGCAAGGGAATCCGGCCAAAGCGCTCCAGTACAACTTCAGGGCGGACCAGTGTGCGTAAGCCGTCTTTCGTGTAGTACTGAGCCGTGTAGCTGCCGCCGAGCTCCTCGATTCGGGCAATAGCCGACTCCGAGGCCTTTGACGCTGAGATCGTAATAGGTTGACGCAGTTTCTCAGCCCCGCCGCCAATGATTTTGACTCCGCCGCCAGTCACTTTACTCAATATACCCGCCTCGTAAATCTGTCTCATTGTGATTGGTTTCGCCGGGTCGATGCGCTTGTTGTCAATGTAATGCTGGATCTTGTCCAAGTTCACGTACTGCGGCTGCTCGATATGCGACTTGAAGCCTCGCTTCGGAAACAGTTTATAGATCGGCGTCTGGCCACCCTCGAACCAGGACTTGACGCTCCCACGCGCCTTCTGACCCTTCTGACCGCGGCCAGACGTCTTGCCGTGTCCAGACCCAGGGCCACGGCCAACTCGTGTCTCGTTCTTCTGGGCGCCGGGTGCGTCGGCCAGACGGCCCATCAATGCAATACCGCGGGTGAACACGGTAGGTCTTGGGCCGGCACCATTGCCAAGCATCTGTGGTGTCGCTAGTCGCCGAGAAAACATGGCTTTGGGGATTGAGGGTTTGGAAGGGGTGTGAAAAAATTGAGGGTCGTTGTGAAAATGTTTGGAGAGCTATGGTTGGATGATCTAACCCTAACCTGGTGGCGAGAGCACGAAACCTGTGAGAGAGAAGGGCTGAAATGAGTCGTCTTTATGATGAAAATAATTGAGAATAGTTTGAATTGTTTGTGCGATGCAAATGCTATGCTCGATATGTTTTGCTTGGTGAGTTTAAAAATGATGAGAGTAGATGAAGATGGGCATAACGTGTCAGGCAGGGCTTGAGTCTTTACGTCAAGGTTCACTGGACGACTCACCACATTGAATGCATTCATGAGGTCCAATCTGTTCAGTTTATAAACTCAGTGGAGTCGACAGCTCTATAAAATTAACTATACGCATTTCACTATCTTATACTAAATATGGCTCTTATCCTTCTCATTGACAGATAGCATGTTTGTGCTTGTAACACAAGCTATCCTAACTCAGAGTAAACTTCAGGGTTAACCAATGTTTTTCAAATAAGCGATATGGCTCACCTTATCGGGTTCATTTCTATAAGTAAAATGAGACAATTTAGTAGTTAAGTTACAAGACTGGTTTCAATTTCTGGGCTACAATCATCCTGACCCAGCAGATGAAAGCCAGTATCATTCAAGCACTTATCACTGATGCTTTCAACAATTTTTGCGCTCTGTGCAATAATATGAAAAAAGTCTAGCACAACGCATCTGTAGATCTATACCATTATTTGAGTGCTATCATAAGTGCTTTGAGCCTTATGAAAAGTTAGAATACATGTTTGTATGCTTTACACAAAAAGCACGAGGCACTCATGAGCAATGCCAAGTTCAAAGTTTACAAAATCAAAAGAAGCAAAAGCAAGAAGATGTTATCACCGTCATCTCTCAATTTTTTTTTTAAAAAAAAATTAAATATAAAGACAAAGGGGTCGAGTAGAAAGAAGAACAGATACTTTATGCTTTTAGTTAAGCATTTGCTTTTGAGAACAGGTTGAAATCAGGCTAACTGTTCATTGTGTCTATTCAAGTCTGCCTGGTATCACTGCTCAGCGTTTGCTTCTATTACTACTCATATCCTTTTCAATAACTTATCAAGTGATTCCAATTCTAGTTTTTCAATAATCATGTATTTATTGAGCAAGTAAGTTTGTGGAGCATCATACTCCCCACGTAAATCGGGATTTTAAATATCAGCGATGGCAGTCCATGATGGTGGAGCTTGAAGACCTTTTTGCCTTTACCTTAATCTTGACTAGCATCTGTGCTGAGGGCCCATTGCGTCTTGAGTTATGAAAAAAGCACAGCTTTTGCAATCTCAAAGCTCGACTATCTAGCCCTTGTCATGATACCGCTGCAAGCCTTTTTGGCACAGCAAAATAAAAGCCAGGCTTTTATAAATCTTCCAGGCTAAGTTTAACACGCTGATAGGTTTAATATCTGCAGAGTAGTTGGCCTTAACTTTTGTTGGTAGGTGTATACATCACAATGGTGCAATCATGTTAGCCTTACCAATCTCTCTCATGTTGTGAGCAACAACCCGACCTGATTCTATATATATATATAAACAAACAATTCTAGACTAAAACTGACAGGGCTTGAAGTAAGATAGCATGGCTCATGGAAAAAGCATAGTACGTCATTTGGGTTATATTGAGCCGGTTATTGTTTCTATGGCTAAGGGCTTGAACTGTGTATTGGGTTATTTATCGTTGGTAGTTGATATCAGCTGGGCTCTCATTGAAAACACACAACACTAAAGGAGATATTTCATTTCGCGTGAAATTTTAAAAAACTATGAAACTGGATAATAAGTCAATTTTGCCTGATTACTATTCAAGGCGCGCTCTGAACTGAGTCTATTTTAGAACGCAGGTCAGATGCCGGGGCAGGTTGGCACTACATACATGAACCGGAGGTATTATATATATGATAATAAGATGAGTTATCAAAGCTTTTGATAGGGTTCAAAACCAATGTGAGGGATCTCGCGAATTTTATCGGCTTTCTTCTGGCAGTACTTTTGATCTTTTTATTATTGCAGACTCAGTGGCAGTCAGACAAATACAGGGTGCACGCGCATGTATATGCGCACAACCTAGTATTTACAGTCATGCCGGTATACCTTATCTTTAAAACAAGTAGACTGATGTGTACTAAACCTGAATAATCTCAAAAGAAAAACTTGTAACTGTAAGTATCGAGTTCTGTGTTCCTAAGTATACTTGTATTTTTCCGACATAATATATAAATAGGGATCGAAGTACCTAGTACCAAACTCCAGCAGCGTTCGCAAAAAAAAATCGTAAATTTAGCAACACCTTTATAGAGGAATAACAAAAAAAAAAAAAAGGCAATTTCAAACGACCTTCGGCCATACTCTTCAACATAATATTACTCAAGAAATAATCAAATAATGAACCCCCAATAAGTCGGGGGCTGAGGAGGAGGATTAGCATCAACGCGGCGCTTTGCTTTTTTTGAGCTATGTGAGATCATTTCTCGACTCTCTCTCTCTCTCTCTCTCTCTCTCTCTCTCTCTCTCTCTCTCTCTCTCTGCCAGCCATTTGGTCTTCTATATTGATCCGGTCTATCAATTGAGACCCAAAGCAGTCTTTTATTGACTCTATATGAATTAAATTTAAGAGAACGGCTTTTCTGTGATGCCTAAATTTAATTTTGTGTTTGTTTCTCTGGCTGGCTGGCTTCAAGCTAATGGTTATGACGTCACTTGGGAACTGGATTGGCAAGTGCAATATTGTTTAATTCAAAAATCTGGGGTTTATTTTCGGCCTATGGAAAAATAGCTAAATATATATATATATATAGATGGAGCCTATTGACTCATGTTTTAGCGACCATTTTCTTTTTCAAACAGTCTTCGAGATCTCGCTCATCTGCTTTACTCCAATTTGTTGTTATTTGTTTTGTTTTTTGTGCTTCATGAAATGAAACAGAGAGATCCAAGAAGCCGGTTTATGAAGTCGCTCTATCAGTGTGTTATAGCTTTACAGATCCTTGGACTCTGTTATCTCAAAGACCCTTGGTCAAGTCCATAAACATCTCACTATTTGGCATCTCGATAGAAGCTACACATTAGATGACCAGAAAAAAGAAACAATTCAAAAAACAAGCAGTCGCCTAATGGCTAAAATAAACTTCTTTGCGTACTCTTTTTCAAGTTAGTCCAACTTATCTGGAACGGATAAAGCCATGGCTTGATGCGGGAAATTCTATTTATTTTCAAGTATTGTACCTTTTTTTTTCTTGTTTTTGTCCAAATGTCATTGTCATCGTCACTATCTTCAAAGAAGATAATGAGGGCTCGCTTGGTTAATTATATAAAACAGAGGCTTTTTGCTCTGCTTTTTTGTTTCCAATAAATCTTCAGAGCTTGTCTTCCTTTCATCTATTCACAATTCTAGAGCATTTGAAAATGTCAGACACTGAAAAATCACTCCAAACCGTGTCCTCTCCACCCCCATCAGCCACGCCGGCCAGCCCCGTCGGCAGTGAGGGCACAGCTGCTGGTATTGGCGGCGGGCAACCCGTTTACGACGCCTACAAGAACCTGGTCGGTTACACCCCCTCCCAAACCGACCTGCTCACCCTTCCCAAAACAGCCGACCGCCTCCCCATCTCCGCGTGGTCCGTTGCCCTTGTCGAGCTGGCCGAGCGGTTCACGTACTATGGCATCACGGGGCCGTTCCAAAACTACATGCAGAACCCCCTCAACGACCCCTTGCAACCCGGCGCAATTGGGCTTGGCCAGAGCAGGGCCACGGCGCTGGCGTACTTTTTCCAGTTCTGGTGCTATGTCACGCCGGTGCTGGGTGCGGTGCTGGCCGACCAGTATTGGGGCAAATACAAAACAATTTGCGTGTTTGCGGGTGTGTACATGACCGGCTGCCTGGTTCTGCTCTTGACGTCCCTGCCGGTTGCGATTGAGCACGGCGCGTCTCTGGGCGGGCTTGTCACTGCCATGGTCATTATCGGGCTGGGCACCGGCGGGATTAAGGCCAACGTGTCGCCGCTCATTGCAGAGCAGTACACCGTCACCAAGCCGTACGTGCGCACCCTAAAGAAGAATGGTAACCGGGTCATTGTAGACCCGACAACGACGGTGCAGTCCATTTTCATGATCTTCTATGTCTGTATCAACGTGGGCTCGCTGTCGTCGATTGCGACGACGGAGATGGAGCTGCACATAGGCTTCTGGGCGGCGTTTTTGCTGCCCTTGTGCTTTTTTTCAATTGCAATTGCGACGCTCGTGGTGGGCCGCCAGAGGTACGTGAAGCGACCGCCTACAGGGTCCATTATCCCGGACTGCTTCAAGGTGCTCGTTATTGGCGTCAAGAGCGGGTTCAAACTTGACTGCGCAAAGCCATCGGTTCGCGCGCAGCAAAACCAAAAAGCGGTTCCGTGGAGCGACATGTTTGTTGACGAGGTCAAGCGTGCTTTGGTAGCATGCAAGGTGTTTTTGGCATACCCCATTTACTGGGTTGTGTACGGGCAGATGCTTACCAACTTTGTGTCACAAGCGGGCACCATGAACACGCACGGCCTGCCCAACGACATTATGCAAAACATTGACTCTATTGCCATTATTGTGTTTATTCCCATTATTGAGCGCTTTGTATTCCCCTTTCTGCGCCGCGTCGGCATCCCCTTCAAGCCCATTTCTCGCATTTTCGTCGGTTTCCTTCTTGCGTCGCTTGCCATGGCGTACGCCGCCATTGTTCAGCACCTCATCTACAGCGCCGGGCCGTGCTACGACGCCCCTCTCAAATGCGCTGCCTCAGACCACGGGTCCATTCCCAACAACGTCCACGTCGCCATCCAAACCCCCGCGTACGTCTTCATTGCTCTCTCCGAAATTTTTGCCTCCGTCACTGGCCTCGAGTACGCGTACACCAAAGCCCCGGTATCCATGAAATCCTTCATCATGGCTATATTCCTTCTCACCAACGCATTTGGCGCCGCTCTCGGCATTGCTTTATCCTCGACCGCGGTTGACCCGAAACTGGTATGGATGTACACGGGTTTGTCTGTGGCCACGCTCGTTGCAGGACTTGTGTTTTGGGTTTGTTTCAGGGGCTTGAATAAGGTGGAGGACGAGCTGAATGCGATTGAGGGTGTGTATGTGGGAGAGGAGAGGGCTGAGGCGGAGGAGGTGAAGGTTTGATGGCGTATGGACGCTGGATTAGAAAGGTGCCAGGACCAAAAGGTGCATTGTTAACAAGATATATATACAAGTATCCAAAAGATTTGATGTTTGATTTTTGAAATGTTTATTGTTGTTGAGCTTGATGTTGTGTGGGAATAGGGATTGTGACAAAGTTGCCTATTTTGACCTTGGGACTTGAGCCTACATTTGTTTCTTATATGGTCTGAACCAAGCAAATTCCTTTCCCTTGATTGTATATTCATTATCATGAATTCTGTTTATTCAAGCCAGCACTTTTCCTTTGAATGGTTACTTGGAGTCAGTCGAGCTCTGGTGTTGATTGAGATTGGGCCGCTTTGAAGGTACTCATCTGCTCTATTTGTGACACTTTACTCTACTTTTTTCAATCTCTACTATGATATCAATGATTTCATTCAATGCTTGAACCTTGGTCTATCAGTTGTATACTTTTTGTACAAGCTCGTCATTATAATAAAAACCTGTACTGGTGATGATGCTTTTTTGCCTTTCTTCCTTATTTTCCATTCTCATGAACCTTCTCATGATACCCCGGTGCTTAAGCAAACGACATCTGCTTCTAAAAATGCCCTTCTTTCTTCTTTTCCATTCTCTTCATGAACCCTCTCATCATACCCCAGTGCTTAAGCAAACGCCACCTTCTTCTTTCCCTTTGGTTTCACCTCATTGTCTGCCTCTGGCCGTTGCTCTTCTTGATGGTCCTTCGCCGCCTTCTTGCCCTTGCCTCGCTTCGCCTGCTTCAACTCTGTTTTCTTCCTACTCAGTTTCTGGCCCTTCTCCTCCTCCCGCTTCTCCATCTCGACCCGCTTGGCCTCTCTAATTGCCTCCAGTTGCCGCGCCTTTTCCAGTTTAGAAGCGTTACGCGAGTCCGCATTCTCCGTCACTGTGTACAGAATCCGCATCATGGCGTCTGCGTCTGCAAACACCTTGCCCTTCTTGCCGTGTGGCCGTTTGACGCCTTCGGGGTCAACTGATTTGTTGAGCTTGGGAAGTGCAAGCTCTTTTTCAGTGTATACTCTTTGTTTTTTCTGGTAAACCCCCCTTGGTGTTAGCTATTTTTTTCATTTTTTTTTTTTATATTTCCATAGCCCCTCCAGCAACATGAGCAATGTTCATACCTTCTTGGGAATCAGCGGGTTGAGCTTTTTGCCCTTGGTCACTTTGCCGGTGGTGGTTTTCTTGCCTGTGTTTTTGTAGTTTGAAGACGACGATGCGAGTCTGTTTTTGGCCACAGAGTCTGTCTTGATGTCGCTTACGTTTTCACGTTGCGGGTTGATGTTTCGTTTCCTGGCTACCATGTTTTTTTTTTTTGGCCTGTGTGGGTTGTTGTCAATGAATGGATCAAAGCTGTGATGATGGAAGAAAGGATTTGCAAAGATGAAAGGTGAATGAGAAAATTTTCATAACCCTGTAGTGATTTTCCTGTTTTATACTGGTTTTGCTGCTAATGTCTGCACATGCTTTTATGGCAAGAATATTTTTATATAGAATAGTCTGTGAGATATACCATAGTGTGAACTCCCAATTATGCAGAACCAAAGTATGCAATATTCTTATATATTTTACATGTAAAACTTGAAATCAATATTTTTGCAATATTGATGAAAGTGTTCATGTGTGGACACTAAATGGGTTGGGCATATATATTTTCAATAATATTATAATTGCGAAGGGGCGGCTGTGCTTATCGCTGTGTGGTTGGGTGGTTACATTGTTTTGTATGGCTGATTTTTGATTTGTGTGATATCAAAACCACCAATGTGTGATGTGATATAAAACGTGTAATTCTGAGAATTACAGTTACATCCATATCCCCTCCTTTAATTACAAGTTGATTGTGACCTATGACATACATTTATACATTTATATGTATATATATGTGGCTGTATTACTAACAAATTAGTCACGTAGTAACACTACTCTGCTGCTGCTAACTGTTACTGTGGTGTTGTCACCCACAAAAGTTGATCATCAAGTGTGTTGATCCATATATATATAAATATATATATATAAATACAAACATAGTGTGATTATTTAATAAAAAAAAAAAAAAAAATTCAATTCATGGTCTTATAGTATATACCCACACATTCCCACCCCCTTTTTTTTTTCTACCACAAATTAAAAATGTATGGCAAAATGAATTTTTTTATTTTTTTATTTATTTTATTTTTTTATTTATTTATTTTATATTATTTTTATTTTCCCATACAAGATATATACCTCCTACATACAAATAATCACATACTCCATACATTTTTGCCATAGTTTATTTTTTATTATTTTTTTATTAAAATTTTTTTTTTTGTTTTTTTGACCTCTCTCTAACACTCACAGTGCCTTCTTCCCATACTTTTTTTTATATTCAACAACTACTACCACACACACACACACACACTTCATCTAC
>JAKTUH010000098.1:0-69303 GCA_030556585.1 Geotrichum carabidarum
TAATTAAGTGCAAAAGAAGTTCCGATCTGGTAAGCGCGCCACGAAAAGTGAGCATCACGAGCTGGTTCTACAAAAGATCTTACATTTGTGCTTGAGGAATATATATGGGTAAGAAGAAAAATTCAAAACTACGAAAAAGGTGCGCCGCGCGTGATGCAGTATGCTGATATCACTTTAGGTTAACTTGTTGACGACGAGCTCTAGAGTAAAACAGCCACGATGCTGCCTAAAAATTCCATGTATTTATGAATTGAAAGTATTACGATAGCTAGAGATAGGATATCCAGAGTTTGAAATCAAAACTTAGGTACGAGTTCGGTACGCTTAAATTTGAATCAGTTCCTTCCTATAGCTATGGGACTAAGAAAAATTCTGCTTAACTAGTCTACTTCTTATTATTCTAAGGACATTAACGTTGACTTATCCGCATGAACTCCTACGCCTTGATTCTAAAAGAGCGATCGAGCTCGACAATTGGATCCATGTGAGCAGTTGAGCTCCTTTCTTCAAAGACCAATTTCTTCTCATGAAGCGCGTGAATTCAGCCTCCATTCCCGCTTGATCGATTGGCCCAACAGCCACTTGCATAATTTTTTGCTTTTACATGGGATTCTACTTCTGCGTCGAATATTGACGTACAGTAGACCGCCAGCCAATAGTCAAAACCTGATGTTTTGTACCACACTATGAGCTGGGGATCCGTAGTTGGAAAGCTCGAGATCTGATCGTTGAAGTTTATGATTTCATATGCAACAGGAAAACTAATGAAAGGCATTTTTTGCCAAGAAGCTGTAGACGAATTAATTAATGTTGGCATTGGTACAAATGAAATTTCCTCGACCGCAAGCTTAGATAAGTAGTTCGTCTTCTCTGCTCGTGTAAACTTATATATTACAGATTCGAAGAAACTAGTAACATAACTAGCGCCCACGTTTTGCATTAATTAGCAATTGTGCTCGAGAAGGCACAGCAACTATCGCAGGCCGGCCCGGGTCTAGATGGTAACGTTAGCAATCAAATAAACTAGTGATTCAGCAATCTCCCAATTCCATGTATAGGCTTTTGAGAAATTCTTGTTCCTCGAGAAAGTTTTTTAATCTTGATCCGTTTGGATTGCCGACTACTACCATCTTTCAATACCAGTTTGAAACAAAACAAATCTGCTGAGAGCTCAAAATACTCTAAATAGATCAAAAACCAAAAGAAAAAAATTAAAGGTAGGTAAGCCACCTACTTCAATGAGAGACTTCCAGACATCCGAGCTCTCTTTAATCTTTGAGGAGTTCATCATTGAAACCCTTGGAAGCAAGTTCGTGTACAGCAATTATATATATTTAAGATGCTGCATGTTTGTCCACTAGCTAATTACAAACTAGTTAAAAACTTATAGCACTACTAACTATATAGGACTAGTCCTTAGCTAGTCTGAATGAATCAACTTTGACACCTATTTTGTATGCTATATTTATGCCAGAAAGGTCATTAGCGCAAGTAGTTGAGAAAATACTGATATCTGCGCACATTCATACGAGCAGAGGTACACGCAAGCAACTGTGTTTCTAAGTACATCAATTGATCAAAGGGGAGAATTGTGCTTTTTAGAGTTAATGAAAATGAAAGTCAATCTTCTATACTGAAAATACTAACTATGCACAGGACAGGCTACGTGATAATAAAGTTGTGGAGTTCGTGGAGAGTCTTTTTGACCAGCCAAGACAGCTGGGCTTTGATCGGTTGGCTGAATAAAGTAGATCTACTTTACACCCTGAATTTGAAATTTGCATATATATGCCTAGAGGTGATACTTGGTAAAGGTAATCAGTATCATTAAATCTCTATCTATACTCCACCTTTGATGCACATATATTGGTACTGAGAGACTGTCAAATGCCACCTCGTATGAGTTTTATATTCCAAAGCAATCTCTGACCCTTTTTTAAATTTGCAGATGAATTGAAGCCAAAGTTGAAGTTTGAGTATATCTATACACCACCTTCATATATATATAGCTAGCGCATTTATCGATATGTGAGCAACCCAATTAGGGCACCGTTGGAAGAACTCACTTGTAGCCTATCATATGTTAATGTGTCTCGATTAGCGAGACTTTAAACCTATAGAAATATTATTTATTCACCTTTGTTGATATCAGACTGGCAGCCTGTGAAGTAGACATATATATATATATATGGAAAACGCTTCTATGTGACCAGGTCCCATCTTCTATCTTCGTAAGCGATGAGCAAAAAAATATCAGCAGAAAGGGACTGAACAATACTTTTGCCAGATGCCAGGGGAAATCAGCCTTTTAATTAACATGGTTTTCATTCTCTTAATGTTGAGCTTTTTGTTTCACAGTTTTCATGAACCTAGGCTTGAATCTGATTTCCTAATCGTATATTACTGTAAGCACAGTAACAGGCGTATAATCACTTTGCAAAAATCTAAGCTACATATCACCCTTAGATTAAGAGTAAAACAGTCATATACTAATACGCCAAGCTATGGAATCAGGTTGTACATTTAAATGGTTGAAATTGCATGAAAAATGGATCATAATGAAGTCTTCTAGGAATGAATGAATATCATATGGTGCAAAACAATATTCGGTTGAAAATTCAATAATCGGCACTATCTTTTTTGTTCACATGGCCTTCTCTGAAATTCATATATATATATATATAAAGTACGCAAGGTACGTGAAGATTGGTAGTAGCAAGCAAAAAATAGAAAGATACGAATTTTTAAAAAAAGCCTGGTATTGGTTTTTTTTTTTTATTTAAACTGAAGATGTCAAAGTATCTTGATGAATTTTTTTAAGAGCATTTGGTCATATGAATTCAAAAAAAAGACTTTAAATGCATCTCCTATTTTTCCTTAGTAGTAGACAGCATCAGCCGTCTTGGTATATATCTAACCGCGTACGAATTTTGCCCCAGAGATGGATTAATTCTGTTTTTTTTTCCTGAGAACGGATCGTTTCCATTTGAGTTTGGAATCAAGTTTGGGATCTTGCCCAGATCTTTCAACTTACAACTCTTATGACATCTGCAGTCCATTGACAGTCTAGGTTTCCTATTCAAGTCTTTTACTTCCACAAGATCCATATGGTTTATTTATATTCTGGGTTCAGAGTATTTGCTGGGCTAAGGCTATGATGCCAGATGCCGTAGAGTAAAATGGAATGGCAAACTTGATAATTGTTTTTTTTTTTTAAAAAAAATACGTGTTTTTTCGCTGAATTAGCTACCGTACCTTTTCTGTTGCAGGAACAGCATGATCGGCATTAGTGGGGCCGATCTTGCATATGCTGGAGCTAGAGTTGAAAACAGATATTTTACCGAGTGCTATTGGTATTGCGAAGATCGGCCAACTCAACGTTCTTTTCACACCCTCAAACTTCGTTTACACAGATTTGTTAACAATTAATTATCTGCTTTTCAAAACCCTGGAAAAGCGTTGAGAAAAGAGTGTAGATGAAATTGAATAATTTCTTTAATCTCTAAAGCTCAAATGCTCAATTGATATTTCTACAACAAAGGGATTGGTTCTTTCGCGAGATCAGTGAAAGATTGAATGAGTTTGATTGATTCTGTACTTAGAACTATCCTAGGTGAAAGTCATGCATTTATCTAATGTCAATTCACAAATTAGAGTTTCTAGAACCATGGCATTGTAGTGACATCTGAAATTTAAAAGGTCTGTGCATGATTTGAAAAAAGGACTCCAATTATAATCAGAAAACCGTCGAGACCATATTTTACTTGGAGTTAGGAACCGCCGATCGAAACCATATTTTAATTAGAATTCGGTAATTCTTCAAGCTTGAGACGACTAATTTCTAGATATATCTTGAATTTTGAAGGCGCATACTGCAAATATAACTGTGGGTGTATACCTGGTTTTGATCTGCTACTCCAGATTTTATTAGGTTGCTCTTTTGCTGTTGCAGATCTGCTTCTTCTCACGTTACCTTGCAGCGTTCCTGAAAAAGCACAAAATAGGGGCTTCAGTTCTACCCGAAACATCTAACCATATATGCATGAAAAAATAGGATTTTACAACAGCTAATTAGAGTGAAAACAATAGACTCTAGCCCCAATTGTAGTTCTGTTGCACTTACAAACTACGAATTGATGGATTTCTTCTCCGAAAGCGAGCTCTGAACAAGCACGATATTTGTTTCAATTCAAGGTGAAAAGTACTTCATAATTTAAGTAAATGCCAAACCAAAGCCGTTCGTTCACTGTTGCATATCAAAGGCTCGAGCCTACATCCTTTTGTAGTAGTATGTACATTTTCATTGCTTGCCAACTCTCCGCAAACTATTTTTTTTTCTTAATAAGTCCAATAAGAAAAAGGATCGTATAAAACAGTAGTTGAGTTTAATGGAAGGAATATCGAAGACTGAGATCGTTTTTCAACTTCCATATTTGTTAATCTTTGAAGCAATCCACTCTATAGACCCTGAAAACAAAAATTGGCAATAGCATCATCCCTGCAATAAACCCATGTAGACCTATCTATTTTCAAATTCTGAAGCTCAATAAATCAGGCATATCGACCTGCTCTTTTACCAAATAACTATTTGGTCCATGGTATGTCTGCTCTATATGCACTTGTTTCTTTTACAATTGCAACAGACTCAAGTACAGTAACTTCTTAGAAAAACGGTGGGGGGCTAACAAGGTGACAATTGTGATGAAAAAGAGACTGGATTTGTGCCTAAGATGTCCAAGGGGTCTTGATATTGCACAAAAGGGTTCTAGTATAGGTATCTATGAGAGACCCTCCAAAATCCACAATCAACTCGCAACATTATTTTCTGTACTTGACATGATGATAATAAAGCTAGCTTAAGATAAAAACTGTCACTTGAATCGATATTTCTGAAGCAGCAATTATTGACTTTGCATGGCAGTGCTTTATATATATATATGATTATCAAGAAGCACACTTCTCTGCGTAAGGATTTTTTTAGCAAGATTCAAAGTACCATAGTAGCTCTACGGGTGCACGAGATTTCAACATCCATAAATTGAGAGCAAATCAAAAGTAAAAGGCCAGTCCTGTAAGTATCCATTTACTTTAAAGCACTGGAGCTAACTAGTTGGCCAAAGGATTGCGTTTGAACAATTAGTTTAGCTCACAAGTTCTGAACTAATAAACGAGGATGGGCTTGCCAATAAAAATCTACTCTGGTATTTGCGATATCTTGACAATATTCAAGTGAAACCCCCCTTTTTCCTCCTCTGATACCTCCAAAAAGTAGTTTCCAAGGTGCATGAGACTGATTTCAAGACTAATATGTATTATCCTAATAATAAAAAATTACTCCATGTCCTCTAAGCCACATAACTCAATGTTATATATAATGTGTGATATTGTGTTTCATTTAAATGATATCACTTGTTCCTTCAGTCTTCTTGGAAAAAGGCCCTAAACATGACTTCGTCCGCAAGGTTATCCTTCACCACATAATAAATAGTCATTAACAAAAACGGGAACCTCTTCGTAAAATACGTTAGGAAACCTTCAGGATATGGCTCCATGGCCACACGTACCGCTGGAGGAAGATCATTGAAATGATGGCTCTTGTTTCGCATGGCTCTCAGCAAATCCATAATGCGGTCGCCATAATACTTGCGGTATTTGCCTAAGTTTTCGACAAACGCACGATCAAGCTTTCCATGCCAGTCAGTTCCCACAACTTTCGGCGCCTCTTCTTCAAGCAGCATTAGTAGGTGGCTTGGCGGGTCGCGTTGCTCAACTTCAAATCTGTCAGAAACCTTGAGCAAGAAATCAAGTCTGCGTTCAGGCGACCAAAATAAAGGATGAAGGAGCACTTCATTGGCGTCAGGCCTTTGTCGAGGGTCTCGGGAAATCATTCGCATCACCAAGTCACGAGCCTCAACCATGTCAGGCATCTTATAGTCTTCTAAAGCTTCTAGCGAATAAGACCCTTGCACAATGTTGGCTTCTCTCATATATTTGTCACCAAAGGGATGCTGACCGTTGGATAGAATGTAATAAAATACACATCCCATTGAGAAGATATCAATGGCCCTGGTGGCGCGACGATTTGACAACGAGTCAATGACCAGCGGCTCGGAAGATGACCCATTCATATCTGAGCCAGCGATGGCCGTAGAGTTGTACGTGCTGTCGTTCTCATCAATCAGCAATTCCGGTGCCCGCCATCCAGATGTACCTGCGGCATGCGCAGTAGTAGCCCTGAAACTAGATTGATCACCCTCCAACTTCTTGCACAGCCCAAAATCAGAAATAAGCATTCTAACTGGGCCGAGTACCTCTTGAGAATGTTTCTTGCTGGGATCCTTCTTGTGCATCACCTTGGGAGGTGCCACTAGAATATTCTGGGGTTTGATGTCCCGATGAACGATTTTCAAACAGTGGAGGTGATGCACACCACTTGCAATCTGATACAAGACTTGAGTTGGCGTCAACAGGTTTCGAAGCTCATCAAACTTGAAAGGCTTCTCTATCAGATCTTCAAGTGTTCCTGGACATAGTTCGAGTGCAATATACAAAAATTTGTCGCTCGCTTGCTTACAGTAGTATCGAATGACATTCGGATGATCGTCGCTCTCTTGAAGTAAAGCGACCTCTTGTGATGCAACTTCGTAAAAGTCAAGCAGCATGCGCTTGACTGCGACTTCACGGTTTTCAAAGACTCCTTTGAGCACCACTGTGCCATGACTTCCATAGCCAATAACTTCTTTGGACACATCAAGTAAACTCATTTGAGTTGGGTTGGTGTTGACTAATGCAGATTCATTGGAGCTTGGATTTACTCCATTCAACTTGATATTGGCATCATTTACCATGGGAATAGCTTCGGGAAACTCCTCTTCCTCAGGCGAAGCCTCTTTCTTTTTGGCAGCAGCCTTTTTACCACCACGGCTTCCTCGCTTACGTTTTTTCATTGGCGAAACCGGATCGGCAGTAGAGGGCTTTTCTGGCTCCAGAATTTCAACTTTCTTAATAGACGCAATTTCAATTTCAACTTCGACAGGCTCTTCGGGAGTTACTTCAGGTGTGTCTGAAGCCGTGGCTTCTTTGTCTGTGTCTGTCACGACGAGTTCTGGCGAAATACTATTGTCAGCATCATCTTCCACTGCCTCATTTGATAGAGAATTGACGTCAGGCATAATGACTTTTGTAACATTATTGAGACTACCTTCTTCGTTTCGGCCTTGTAGCTTTTCGGCAAGGTCAATGAAGCCTTGTAACTGAGGAAACCAACCGAACCGTGCAGCGACAAGTAGGAAAACAAAGAAAACCAAAAATGCTAATGCATTTTCCAAAATTCGCAAAGCACTATTTAAAATTCGAGTTGCAGGTGATGGAGAATAGACTTGGGGTTGGGGAGGTGTTGGAGGTAATGGATTTGGGGGTGACGATCTTGATATCTCTGAAGGCAATCTGTATGGATAATGATCAGTTAGATCCTCAATTCGTTCACTAGAAGGACCTTCTATTCCAATCAGTCCACTATTAGCATTGCCCAAAGATTGGGATCCTCGCAAGTGAGATCTTGGGAAAGGGCTTGCATTTCCTAGTTTATGATGGACACCAGTCAAGGACAATAGCAAGTCGTCATAAGAAGAGTACGACCGCATGTCTGGAGCAGTCTCAGACCATCTAGCCTCAGGCGCATTGAGCACAAGAGCTGGAAAGTTACGGCCAGACATGGCGTACCACTGATCACCCTTTGTGCGCTGAATGAAAGCACTGGTAAGCAAGTGTTCGTTTTTGCCAGTAGGGTTCAAGAAAGCTGGATGTGGCAGAAGCATGAGTGAATCAGAAGATCCATATGAGGATCGAAATATATCAAATACGTTAACTGCGATTGTCGAAGTGTGGCCAACCCAGCGAGCAGGCTTCTTACCTCCTCCATCCGCAGACCAGGCCAAAATCGAACTATCATGAAGCGGAGTAACGTAGAGATTATCCGGAGATGATACATGCTGGGCCAATAAATCTGAATCAACCTTGTTTGGACCCCAGGTGGAATAAGTTACATTCCAAATTACTTCATTTTTGCCATGGATTTGAAGTTTGTAATCTGAATCAATTAGGAATGAAGCAACAAGCAAGCAAGAAATACCTACCAGTACGGCCAATCATGAAAGATCTGTTGTCAGTAAATTCATCATCTTCATAGTCCTCCTCGTTGAAGAAAGGGTTCCTATTAGTTGGACAAGCTGCTTGAGATAATGTAGACTCTGATCCGTATACTTTTAAAATTCGACCAGTTTTAGCTTCAATGGAATATAGAGTTGTTTGATGGCTACCAGTGATTAATTTCTGGTCCTTGCCAAAAGCATAAGGGCTTTGCACCAATTCTTTAATAGACAGAGGCAGTTGTTGCAGGCCCTTATCCGGAGTGAAATAAAAAAGAGTTCCATCTCCAAGAGGCTCCGTAATCCAAATCAAATCACAATCAGCACAAGTCGAGCCGGCCAGACTAGCCTTAGTTGCGTTTTTCAAACTTTCTGACGTAGATACTTGTACCAATGACAGATCGCCAGGAATAGACCAGACCTCTAATCCTGTCTGTCGATCCAAAGCGTGTAGGGAGCCATCAATAGTACTTAAAAGAATAAAATTTTCTACTTTCCATTCATTCATAGAACGAGACCTTATCAGTGACCCCGCAAAAGAAGTATCAAGAGCTAAACCGCCAATTGGATCTTCTGGAATAGGAGCAAACGATGGAAGAGCTGAAGCAGTCGAAGAAATGGGGTTTCTTAAAGCCAACTGTCCTATACTCTCAGCCGCGTTATTATGAGAGTGTATGTTGTGATTGGCAATGTCATGGAAGTCACTTTTGACGTCCTGTCGATGCCAGAGTGCTGCGGAATCTTTTGCAACCCTCACTGCAGCCGGTGAGGCAAGGGACTCGCATAGAGACACGCATACCAATAGAATTGCAAGTACTCTAGAAAGCAGCACAAAGCTGATAGTGAAGGCGGTTTGGCGAGCTAGTCTGGTCAACCATCCGAGCTGACTCATGATGTGGAGGGGGGGTAGGATGCGATGCGAAAGAGAGCAAAGAGATTAGTATATGAAAAGTCAAAAAGCCATTCCTGAGCGCATAGGCATTCAAGAACGGACCTTTTCTTCCAGGCTGAATAACGTCAGAGGTTGAAGTGGAGGTTCCAGAAACTTGTGGATCTTTATGGAAGGAGTGTAAAAATGGGACATTTTCTGATTATGTCTTTGGCCACTTTTGGGTACTAATTCTGAACTGAGACAAATCCCGGTAGGGTAGCATTAAATTAAGATACTATGAAAAGAGAGGGCCTAGGTTGAACATCTATGAAGGGGAGTAGGTTGAGGAGCCAGAGGCAGCTGATGACGCTGCTGATGCTGGAGCTTTTCGCCGTTTTCGCTTCTGCGGATCCACGCCTGCGTGCTCCACGCTGTTGATATGATCATACCAGTAACCAGGAATGCGCGTTACAAACGAGCAATAGGTGGCTGGGCAGACGAAATATCCACTTGGATTTCTTGTAGACGTGAGCTCCGTTCCAATAGGAAAGTCCTTAAAGTTCTCGTGTTTAACTGCAATGCGGATGGTACTAAAGTGCTTGTTATTCTTGTGTGTTTGCCGGTCTGCGATTGAGCCAAATAAGTCCCCGCAAGTTCTGCACTTGTACATTTGGCGTTGGTGCTCGACTTTTTGGTGCCGACGAAGCTCAGATGTTGTATTGAACTGCTCTCCGCAGTCAGGACAGTCGACAGATGTCGTGGGCACTGCAGGCGATTCTGCAGCTTTCTTGGATCGCGAAGGAGTGCTGGCGGATTTTGATGAAGGGGTCTTAGACGGAGGCGATTTTATGGTCTTTGAGCTACTCATTGGTGGTAGCATCTGCTGCTGAGGAGGCGAAGGGTGGTCATTTTGCTGGTATTGCTGAAAATGCTGAGGCTGATGGTGTTGATGTTGGTCATGTAGTTGGTGAGGCTGTGATTGATGGAATTGTTGATATTGATATTGTTGATGAAGAAATTGAGAATTCTGGAATTGCTGTTGGTGATCAGGATTTTGGAGATGATGAGGAGCTAGAGAAGTCTGTGAGGGAGCAAGGTATTGCTGCTGTTGCGTGTCCAAGGGCATTCGAGGAAGCAGGCGTGGGTTGATATCGTTGCCTATTCCACGAAGTTCTTGGTTCATCCTCGCTATTGTCTGGAAAGGTTGCCTTGAGAGACGGCTGTACCTGGAGAAAGGTACTTGATATTATATGCAATGGATACCAGCGCTGGTGAAAATTCAAGATAAATCGCGAAACAGAACCAGTATGTCTAGGTGTAGATTCGCTCGAGATATGCTGAGATTCAAAAGGATGTAACTTGAAATATGGGGGCAAAAGTCACTAAAATTGACAAGAGATATCGCAGATATAGGAGCAAGTAGAAAAACGCGTTGGAATCAAGAGTAGAGGGTAATTTAGGTAGAATTTTCGAAGAATCGCGAGTGTGTTGCAATGGAAATTTGTATTGTGGAGGAGAAAAGACGAAAAAAGGAAAATCAGAAAAAAAAAATAATTACTTAACGAACCCTGGCATGACATAAGAATGAGATTAGACAGCCTGAACAATGAAAAGTTCCATATAGAAGTTAGCTTTCATGTATATTTTATTTAAAGGAGCTCAAGATGCCGAGGGTGATCTATATAGCTCGAGGGCGATTCAAGACTCGTTTGTGATGGTCGCACGACTCATGATTGTCGATTCGCTCATCACTCTAACAAAACACAGAGACTCTGACGCGTAAGAGTTAGTCCAGACAATTTAGTTGAGGGTTGGAAAAATTCATGAAATTTTCGAGAGAGATTCCGTCTCAAGGCATGGTCTAATTTGTAATCCCAAGCGCTGGGCTATACTGCGAAACACTCGCAGGCGTTCAAAAGCCCAAAAGCTCAAAAGCCCAAAAGTCCAAGCTTGAAAATAATTAATCCTGAATTAAGGTGCAGGTTGCACCATGGCAAAATTATTGCATTGAAACAAATTTACAACCTTGTGCATGGATAATATATATCAGAGACCACAATAATTTGAGGATGTGGAGTAAAAGCTTTTGCTTCTAGCAGGCTGCCCATGTGCTCTGGGAGATGTTGCAATGTTTACGGGTGCAAGTCTGAAATCAATGTAGGACTAGTGCGTAACTTTAGCTTATCTAGCACGTTGTAGCAGGTGTCGGCCGAAATAAGTCCCTGATGGATACCCAGGCCATATAATTCATGGCCATTCAAAACTCACTCATATGGTCTATACCTGGACAAAGTGTAATTGTCATGAGATTAGTTGTGAAGTAGCCAACCATTGAACTGCTAACAATGGCAAGGACTATGGGAAAGTTAACCACTATTCGTGCACGCCGTTCAACCGATGCGCAGGTCCCTCCGAAATGTATTTCAGCTCTGTAATGGTTCCCACTTGCGTGCAGTGGCCCACAAGTAGCTAGGGGCTGACTTTGGTAACAACAAACTAGCCTATTGTTTTTCGACGTCGGATCATCTCTTGGCTTGGCCCACCGCATTGAAAAGAAAAAAAAATCCTTTCGAAGTGAAGGAGATGTCAATTACAAAAAGGAGGAAACCCCTGAGCCAGAAGGTATATTTATATGGGTCTAATTTGCACTTTTTTCAAATTAAATTCTAGTCTATTAGATCACCACCATCTCTTTCAATTATGTCTGAAATCCAGCAACCTGTAAGTAATAGTTACACTTGCACGCAAAGCTAATGGCGAGCTCATCATAATGACACAAACGTCCTAATAGACTCCTGCCCATACTTCTGCCGTTGAGCAAAAGCCTGAGGAAATCGTCAACACTCCCGTCGAGGCTGTTGAAGAAGCTGAAGCGGCAGGAGTTTCCAATACTGTTGAAAAGGTTAGGGGAGCTGAGTCTCAGGCCGCTGAAGCTTCCAAAGAGGTCGTTGATGAAATTGAAACTCCTGCCGAGCCTGTGAAGAAGGTTAGCTCTATCAAGAAGCTGCTGAACGCCCTCAAGAAGCTTTTCAAGGGCGTCACCAAATAATCCAAAGGCCGCTTGATTTTTTCTTCTTTCACTCTAATTTATTCATAAAATCACTACTGAATGTATACCATTTTGTTTAGTTTTCACAGATCATTATTCCGATAAGAGGGTTATGCCGAGGCGTCTTTAAATCCCAACTCCCCACATTGCAGATATCCTATAAAAGATAGAGGGGAGCCAAGTTTTTGAATCTGCAAAGAACCATGACTGAAGGACGTTTGGAAGCTAGCTACGGCAAAGAGCCGTACACTTATTACGGCTCTTCGTTCTTGAATCGAGTGTCATTTTTGCGGGAAGACTATGAATTCCTTCACACTGCTATCAATCATCCCTCAACCCAGTTTCTCGTGCTTGATAGACTAGCTCCGTACGTTGATACATTGCCGAAAGCCAACTCTGAAAGCTCTGAGTTCAAAAGCATTACATTTACACCAAGATCTGCTCGTCATGCACTTCGATTTGTAACTCGCGGTCCTGCGGACTCTGAGATCGCTCAACTGGTCGGCCAGCCATTTAAAACTTCACAGGAAGAGCAAATCAAGAATTGGTCCGAAGAGAGAGATGCCGTGGGAATCAACCGACCGCTGGTTGTGTTCTTGGGTTTGGATCAATCTACATCAAATGCTAATGGGCTGCAGTTTACTCGAGGGAAGAGCACATACACTGGCCAAGCGTACTTTGCAGTGGACGTTACAGCAAAATGGCTCCAGACGGAGCATCTACAGCAAAAGGCACAAGCTTTGGTAAAGTCTATCCACTTTCAGGGCGCGTCGCTGCAGCCGAACCCCATGGCATTGAGGTTTTCTCACGGAGAAGCTGGAGTCTACGCACAGGCTCGCACTTATGTCGATTGGAACACTCGAAACCGATTTTGCGCTGGCTGCGGGTTGCGCAATATGAGCGCCAACGGTGGATGTAAACTAGTGTGCCCGCCAACTAACAATGGACAATCTCAGCCTGTGCCATGCGAAACTAGGGGTGCTCTGAGTAACCTGTCATTCCCCCGCACAGATGTTTCAATCATTGTCGCTGTCATCAACCATGCTGGCGATAGGCTGCTGCTGGGTCGCGGTCCAAAATGGCCAAAGCGCTTTTACTCATGCCTTGCTGGGTTTTTGGAGCCAGGCGAGACTCTCGAAGAATGTGTGCGCCGTGAGGTTTGGGAGGAAGCTGGGCTAGATATTGGAAGAGTGATTGTGCATGCTTCACAGCCCTGGCCATATCCAGCAAACATTATGGTAGGCTGTATAGCACAAGTCAAGGAGCATAAAGAGGCAGGAACTGTGCATTTGGGACACGATCCAGAGTTGGAAGACGCCCAGTGGTACTCGTTCGATGATATTTCGGCATCCCTCGCATTGGCTGCCAACAACTACAAGGATATGGAAAAACACACTGTGCCCTTGGTGCCTCAGCCAGAGGCTTTGGCTTGGACCCTGCTAGAATCTGTTGTTAATGGTCGGATTAATGGGTTCAAGAGTAAACTCTAGATGTCTTAATTAAACTCTATACTTTAAAGGTACGCCCAAGTTAGACAAATTCTCTAGACGGTAGAATCAGGATTCGGGTCATTTTGAACAACATAGACAGGTTTAGCACGTAGTAAATACAGAGATTCCGGACGTTGCGATCTGCCCAGGAGATGAACTGGTTGGCCGCCTTAGGAGCCTTGTAAACCTTTTCAATGACCTCGTTTGTGAGTTCGCCTCGCAATTTTGAATACAAATCAGGATAATCTGTGATGATGCCATCCAAGTCCTTGGCAATAGCCCATTTCATAATTTCCGGACTGTTGACTGTCCATGCGTAGACTAGCTTGCCATTAGCTTTTGCATCAGCAATGAGTCTGTGTCCGCCAGATCCAGCCGTAAGGGCAATATGGTTCATTGAAATAGCAGAGACCTGTGGGCTTGCCATAAATCTTCGAGCCAGAGCACGGTTAACACCAATATGGGCCACTTTGAATTGGGGTGCATTCTTTTCTGCGGCTTTCAGAACGTCTAGCCTCCAAATGCCCAGCACCGTTCGGGGTGCCCAGAATCCTTCAAGATCTTCGTTCACCTCCCTCAAGATATCGACTAGTTTGCCAACAATCCAGGGCTCGTTGGTCATTTTGATATCAATCATCAAGCGAATATTCTGGTACTTTGATTCCTTTGCAAACTTGTGTGCAATTTCTCTAAATGTCGGAATACTTTGCGGAGACTGCAAGTTTCTTGCCTTGGTCTGCATGCTCTCGCTCAAAATCTGGGGCTTTGGAAAATCACTTGCACTACTCAGGGATTTGGAATCATCTTCCAAGTCGGGATTTCTAATCAGCAACTTTTCAAGAACGTTCGAGTACGGAGTTTTTGTGATCTCATGATCGACGCCAAAGCAGCGCTGAGTATTTGGATCGTGTGAAACAACCACCATTCCATCACTTGCAACTTGGACATCAAATTCGACTACTTCTGCACCAGCTTCCACTGCTGCATCAAAAGAAGCAAAAGTATTTTCCGGAAACTTGCCGTTAAACCCTCTGTGCCCAGTATTTAGAGGGAAGAAATGTTTGGAAGAGGCAAACATGGACTTTGGGCCGACTAGACGAGCTGGTTAGTGAACAATATCCTCCTCAAGCACCAATCTCAAAAGCTGCATCAGGCAAAAGGACAATTTTGGCAGCCTACCTAAAGAGTTCATCTTGTATTAAGCTGGATCTGCAGCAATTGAGTTCTGGACTGAATAAAACAAGTAAGAAAACGGTGGCGGAGGAGAAACAATCTTTTGTTCCTGCGACTGGTCCCCCTTGTAGACTTTGTACCTTTCCATATATCTTTTGTCTCAGCCAAAGATTTTGTCCACGTTCTTCACTAATAAGATTAAGGCTCCATAGTAACTTTCCAGGTCACCCAGCTATATGCCAGCTGGGAGATGTAAGGGTTGCAATTTTAGGAAATCTTACGTAGCTTGCGAGAGATATCTATATATGACAAAAAAAAAATATGGACGAGCCGCATCAGAATTACCAAATTTGGAAATTTTGTCTTGAAAAGAAGAGCGAGGAATAAATTTACTTGATTGAGGATTTGCCGGTTTGACTTTATAACTTCACTCTGAGGATGCCACTGGTAAAATGATCAAGTCAGATAATAGAAACGGCAAATTCTCTTTGTTTATTTGCCAAAAAATATCAAGATTCAGTAATGATTGATTGTCCTCGAAATTTGGTTTATGACTGCTACCTGTAACTCGTCGATTAAAGAATGCCTTGCTAGCTCAATCGGTAGAGCGTGTGACTCTTAGTAGGCTCTAGTCATTATAGTCATCACAAGGTTGGGGGTTCGAGCCCCCCGTAGGGCTTCTTTTTAGCTGCTAACGCTGTCTTTTTCTTTTAACAATTCGTTAGCAGCCGTGAGCCGTGGATAAGAGGAGTTTGAAAGATTGAATAGCTATGCTCATCTTTTGATCCATAGTGGTTGCCATGTTATATATTCTCCCTACCCTGGAACCACTCATGCAACTTCCTCGACACTATCGGGGTCTTGCATAGACTCTCGTAAAAATGGGTCAATGAATAAGTGTGAATTTGTATCTATTTATATAGATGTTTTCAATGTTTCTACCATTAGAACTTTGTTTACCTGTTTACACAAGCTTAGCCAGGAATAATAGATTGGCAGATCTATCTATAGGAGGATTCATGATCCAAGCTTTACTTGGCTGACAAAGCATACTGTGACAATGATACGTCACTACCCTTACCCCTGTTCTATCATCTTGTAAACTGAACAGACACTTGATATCTCTCTTGTGCCCAGGTCTGGTATCGCAGAGTAGTAGTAGCTAAGTGCAATATGGGGGCCGCCGACTCCAAGCTCCAGTTTAAAAATCATGTTTTCAAGCTTTTAGAAGTCCCTGATATTCCGGCCAATGATCCCTATTGGGTTCAAGTAGGTTTTAGGTATAAACTGTGCCCGCTTCTCGTGTGCTAATCATGTCTCTAGTTTTGGCAACAGCCTGTCTCTGCCAGTGATATTTTCACCTTATTCACTGCTAGTGATATCCGCAATACTAGGGATCTCTGCAAAGAAAACTTAGAAACCCTCATCTTGGCTTTGACAGGTCGTCTCTTTTATCTATATAATCACAAATCGTTTCCCCAACCCGAACTGACCACTACCAGGGAACTGCTGAACTGTATTAGAATCCTTACACGAGTTCTGCCATTTTTATACGAACAGCACAATGAATCCCGTGAAGCTGATGCCTGGGTTGAGCGGTTTTTCTGGGGCCAGCGCCGAGTCAGGGACACAACTGCACCGCCCACCCAACAATCTGCCGGCAATTCAGATGACCCTTCCACTGATCCCACTCAGTTTCATCTCACAAAACCCCTTGGAGAGCAATTAGTTGATACTGCAATCGGCCTCCTTTTTTGTGGAGGTTTCACCGTTCCTCGTGCTCAAGGATCAACAGAAAAGATCGTGTACTCTATCTGGGAGACTGGTGTTGGGTGTACTACACCAATTACTTCGACAAATGAACTTGAGTCCAACAAGGTGGAAATTCTGCGATTTTTACTAACGCTTTGTTCGGATTGCTTATACAAAAACTCTTCGGCATTGCCCGCCCAAGGCTCTAAATTCCTCACCTATATGGTTTTGCACACTGACCGCCGCATTGCCATGGCTACTCTCTGCTCTCTTCTCAACACAACTCTCAAATACAGTCCCGGGTGGAAGGTTCCATACGACCACATGATCATATCTGACAGACACAGGCAGTTGATAACTTATGCGCTACAGTATTTACTAGTTCTTCTCGTTTATCCAATCCCAGACAATGTTCCATTTGAGAAATCGCCTCCAAAGAATATTTTCAGATATCTGTGCGGCAAGATCCATAAAACTGAAGATTTACAATTCATCGCTGATTCATTAGCCAAAATGCTTTCACAGCCAATTCACGCCTCTTACACTTATCTTCCTGGCAGCCAACTGGAGATTTCTTGGATTCCAGAGCTCACCATGTTATTTTGGGACCTTATTCAATGCAACAAGAAATTTCGCGCATATCTCATAGCTTCAGAACGCATGCAAGACTTTATGATAGTCCTTCTCTATTACATTCATGAAAAACGACTGGACCCCGCTAAGTTTGGTTTGGTTCGACTTTGTGCCTACGCTCTCCTCTTCTTGACTACTGAAAAGACATTCGTCATGTCCCTATCAAAAGGCTTTATCAGTCAACACTCACTTCCCCGCAACATCCAGCTTACCTCATTCAATGGATCATACGCTGATTATCTTATCATTAGGCTTTTCAAAACCATAACAGCCAGCAGCGAAAATATGAACTTTCTTGTTCCAACCTTCTTGGACTGCATTTACAACATTGCACCTTACGTTCAAAATATTTCATACCAAGCTGCCTCAAGTATTGTTCAACTCTGCGCCACAGTTTCCAATCCGTCATTTTTATTTGCTCGGGAATCAAATCATCTATTGTTATCAGTACTGCTGAAGAGCGTCAACTTGATGATTGAGTGCAATTTTAATTCAAATCGCAATCTAGTATTTTTAATCATGAAGAATGAGCGAGTGTTTATGGCTATCCAATCATTGGCGCTTGAAGACAACCTTGAGCATTTGATTTCCTCGTCAGTCAAGAATCCTGACTTGAAGCTATCTATCCCTAGCTCTGCGTCCTTAGAAGATCTAGAAGCCGAATCTTTCGTTATTGGAGATGAAAGTGACGAAGAGAATGAGAAGAGTTTCTTGGATATTGAGACCGAAGAAGCCAAAGCTCATCCTGAACTTGCTACACTGACTTCAAAAGCTAGGAAAGGAAAAGGAGTTAGCACGACACAAGAGCCTCTACTTGCTTCGCCGGGTGCATCAAAGTCCCCGAGTACATCAAATCAGTTTGTTCCTTCTCCGACATGGACATCCACGTGGCTACCTCTATTACCGACTCATACTGTTTGTTCTTTAATCAGCTATTTGAATGAGGTTGTTCCTTATTTCCAGCAACCCTCAGCAGAAGGCCCTAACACTCCTCGTGCATCCCTAGAGTCTCGACTTACCGAGCCTAGTAAAGTAATTGATATGCTTTCTACCATCAAGAATATTCCTGGTGTCATTCTCTACAATTCCAAATCAGAAGACACCTTTCCTCCCGATTTTCAAGTTTCTCGCTTTACTTGGAGTCGAAGCTCTCTTGGGTGGTATGAAAGTATTTTATGGGGATGCATTTTTCAAGCAGAGCGACGAGTCACTTTCGTGGACTCTGGAAATGTGCTTCACTCCAGTAGCAATCCAGTAGGAGTTTGGAATGGAACTAACATAAAGCTATTCAAACTTCAAGAAACTGCATCTAGGGGACCATCTTTGTTAAGCCCCAAGGGTGCCGTCGATGCCATGGCCGAAGCAATGCTACAAAAGATCGGCCAGCTCCGAACCACCAACAAATAGTAATATTTTTCTTCATTAATACAATATAATCTAGAATTCGTTCTTTAATTTCATTAACGTCGCTTACTCTTGCCCTTCTTCTGGACAAGTTCGAACCCATCATCATCTACAACAGGTCCTTGAGGCTCTGTCTCTTGCATTTCGACATCATCGGTCTTACTTGGCTCATCTTCACCATCAGTGTCGGTGTAGTCACTGTCACTTTCGCCAACAGTCTCAACCTTCTTCGACGGAAGCAAGCCCGCTTTTCGCTTTTCCTCCTTCTCTTGATAAGCCTTGTATAGTTCATCAACTGTTGAGTAGTCGCTTTTTTCGCACTGTCTATAAATGCTGATGATCTGTGCAGCAATGGGTAGACCCGAGTCATCTTCCAACACTGTTCCAAACTCGTCTTCCATAACTCCCACCAAACGATCCTCAATGTCCTCACACTCCAAGTATGACTCGTCAAACATTTCCACCACGCTGCCTACCAGCCAATCGCGCTTGTCGGCACTGTCGGCACCACCCCACTGGCTGTCGACAGCTGTTTGGAGATTGTCCCAACCATAAATAGCCATACACACGCCCAGCTCAAACCGACTCTGTTGCTTCTTGTCTGAAAAAGTGAGCGGTACTCCCTTAGCAGACTCCAATATGTAGTCTGAAGTGTTAATGGTAACATAATTCTTATTGTCGCTCGCCATCTTTAATTAGCACTTTGATCTGATCAAGTCTGATATCAGTTCCAGGAACCTGAAAAAAAAAAAAATTTCAGCTTTGTCCCAACTTGCCACGTGATTAAGTAATGGGCTAGGGCTTAGCCGGTTGGGTGATTCGTTTAATCTGGTCAATATCAAGGGACCATATTAGCCCAATTTCTCATGATTTCATAGTATCCTTCGCTAGAAAAGGTTGACAGTAGCTCTTTTATCTCACAGAGTTTTAATACTGCGGAGATTGAAATAACGGCCATTACAATGGAAGATGATATTGCGACTACGAATTCTCTGAAATTGGAGAACGCTATTAGAGCGTTCCAACAGAAGAAGCCAATTCCACAGATTGATTTCACGGTTCATACAATGGAAGATGGCAGCACCACGTCGACTGTTGAGAGAGTGGTCAAGACTGTGAGAGCCCCTGCTTGGCAAAAGCCCACAGACGAGCAATTCTTTGATGAAAAAGATCCGACTAAACCTGATCTCGAGTTCCTGAAAGAACATCTGTACTGTGAAGGCAGACTAACAGACGAGCAGGCTCTTTACATTATTAATGAGACTACTAAGATCTTGGCGAATGAACCCACTCTTTTGGACGTGTCTGCACCTGTCACCGTTTGTGGAGATGTTCACGGCCAGTATTATGACTTAATGAAGCTCTTTGAAGTTGGAGGTGACCCTGAGAATACCAGATACTTGTTCTTAGGGGATTATGTGGACAGAGGGTATTTTTCTATTGAGTGTGTGCTTTATCTCTGGGCACTAAAGATGTGGTACCCCAATAGTGTTTTTCTTTTGCGTGGCAATCACGAATGCCGCCATTTGACCGACTACTTTACATTCAAGCTGGAGTGCAAACATAAATACAACCTTGATATCTATGACGCTTGTATGACATCATTTTGCGCGCTGCCACTGGCCGCAATTATGAACAAACAGTTTCTCTGTATTCACGGAGGCCTGTCTCCTGAATTGCATACTCTGGATGACTTACGCAACCTCAACCGATTTCGCGAACCCCCTACTCACGGTTTGATGTGCGATGTGCTTTGGGCTGATCCTGTTGAAGATTTCGGCCGTGAACGCAACAATGATCATTTCCTGACGAATCACACTCGTGGATGCTCGTTCTTTTATACTTATGCTGCTGCCTGTAGTTTTCTTGAGAGGAATAATCTACTGTCCATCATTCGCGCTCATGAGGCACAAGACGCCGGATACAGAACTTATCGAAAAACTAAAACCACTGGATTTCCTAGTGTCATGACTATTTTTTCCGCTCCTAATTATCTCGATGCATACAACAACAAGGCGGCTGTCCTCAAGTATGAGAACAATGTCATGAATATTCGACAATTCAACTGCACTCCTCACCCGTACTGGCTACCTAATTTCATGGATGTATTCACCTGGTCTTTGCCGTTTGTTGGAGAAAAGATTACGGACATGCTGATAGCAATTCTTAACGTTTGCACCAAGGAGGAGCTTGAAGAAGAAACAGTACTTGCTGGAGATGTTGGTGCTTTGAGAGCATCCTCTTCAACTCCAGCTGAGCCCAAGAAAATATCTCAATCCCTTGTTGACGTTATTTCAAAAGATACGAGCACAGCTTCCGATGATTCACCTGAGGCGCGTCGCTCTGCCATGAAAAACAAGATCCTTGCGATTGGACGCATGTCTCGCATGTTTACTCTGTTGAGACAGGAAGCCGAAAGTGTGAGCGAGTTGAAAGCCGTTTCTGGTGGAAAGCTTCCTTCTGGTACACTTCTGCTGGGAACGGAGGGAATCAAGAACGCCATTACGTCGTTCGAGGAGGCCAGAAGAGTTGATTTAATCAACGAGTCTCTTCCACCTACTCATGAGCAGATGCTGGAGCGTGAAGAACAGAATAGGCTCGTTCGCATGGAAAAAGCCATTAACGAAGTTGACCAAGATGAGAAAATCCAGCGTCTCGCCCGGCGTCTCAGTAGGGGCTAGATTAAATGCCTTTGACTCTTGTATTGTTTTTTTTTTTTTTTTTTTTATTTGTTTTTGATATATCTTATGATCACCAGTTGTTGGTATTTTTGGTTCACGTCTCTCTCAGTCACTAGTAAATTCACATAAACTGCTTGATTCAGTTTGGCGGGCATTCTTTACTTACAGCCATCCCTAGCTTCAACATTCGGCCGCTGTGGTTGACCTACGGGTTGCTCACATATTGGGAATGTTTGTTTTCAAAGCCACAGTAAACTCTTTGCGTACTGACTGACATCTATATATCGCTTGATTTTAGTCTTATCTGAGGAGCTCTACTCCAAAGAAACAATAGAACTTATCATGGCTTTTGTTTTTTTTTTTTTGTTTTTTGCTTCATGTCCCTGAACATTGTAAGTTTATCCTAAAAAGGAACCAAGCTGTGCGGCTCGCCCGTTTGTGATCCCTCTAAGTTCAGCCTCCAGTGCAATTCCTGCATGAAATTTGGACATGAGTCCCAACCACCCTGATGCCATGACCAGCCACCTTCAAAGCCGCGTGCTGCTAAAGATATATATGGGAAGGATGATGTTGGTTAGGTTTATGTGGTCAGTCAGTTTATAAATATCATCGCTAGGCATTTAAAGATTCATACTTGCGACCGCTAAATCAACGTCTTTCTTCTCAAGCCTGACGTGAACTATACTGGGGGGAATCCTTTAATCTCTACACTTTTAACCTGAGTTGTGCACATTCGGACTTGTTTCATGATCTGGTCACACCAAACTTCCAAGTCTTGAGAGCATTATATCTACAAGTATAGAAATCTCAGGTTTGCATTTAATTAGTTTGTATTTCCGCTTGTTCTTGGTTTTCTTGTTCAAGACAGACAATGACACAACCTTTTTTATGAGAAAGCCAAAATCAATTCCCAAAACCATAAAAAATTAAACCTCTAAACCAAAAAAGTGTCAAAAAGAAATACACTAATCCTACCGTCACATCTTTATATATACCAATCAGTTTCCATGACATTTATTTATACTCCAATCTTCATTATTAATTTCAGTCCTTCCCCCGTGAACTCCTCCTCTTCAACGACTCAGCTTTTTCTTCAGGTCTTGCTCCAATAACCACTATGCCATTAGATTGGCTCAAGTTCAAGCGAAATAAGTCTCGCTCGGCCAAGTCCAGGCTTCTTTCTAGAAAGAAAAGTTTAGCCAGAGGAGCCAGTCTTCGAATTGCGAGCGTGCCGAATCTTTTCAACTATGTTCCACCTCGTCAGCAACAACTAGATTCAGCTGAAAAGCTGTTTCAGGCCCTGCCAAAGGTCCAAGAAACGTCCAACAGGCGGGCCAGTTTCTATGAACATCTGCTGCCTGGTGCCAAGGAAAAGGCAAAAGAAAATCGGCGTCTTAGCTTTTACGAAGGCATATATTCTGAAAAGTCGCAGTTCTTGACAGATCTAGGAACAAGTATTCCACGGCCACTCACTCCTCGTCGCATTCACACAGAGCCTACAAGGTTTATCCACCCTAATAGATCTAGAAAAAACTTGCGCCAGCCTTATAAAAGAAGTGATTACATTCCTGTCAGGAATGCTCCATGCCCTCCCAAATCTAAACGCTTTTATGGCGACCTAGGTGACGTCAAACAAGCCTCTGGTTTACCTCCCATTTCTCGAAACTCGTCATTTAAAAAAGTGCCAGCAGTTGAGGCACCAGAACCCGTCCATGCAACCAAAATAATTACGGACCAGCTTCCTCGGTCTCCTATTGTCACACAGGACTCTGCAAATGAGGCTCCAGAAGCTGAACCCAAAGCTCGGTGTGTTTCTTCACCTGCATTGGACCCTAATAATTACGAGCAGTCCAAGCGGTATAGTTTGCCTGTTTGCCCTGAAGGGCTTAAATTGGCTAAGGAGAAGCGTCTGAGCTACAATCCTTCTCCTTTGCAGAACTCCTTAACTTCCCTGTCAATCAGCACCTCGTCTCAAAATTCAATGCCAGGTAGACGACCAGTCAAGCGTCGTCCAGTTGGCGGCCCTAGATTCATTGATCTGTCTGCAAATGTCTCCAAGGATTGTTTGCAAACGGCTGAGACATATCCAGAAGAGTCAAAGCGGGAACCTTCTGGCGAGGGTAAAGCTGATGATGCTTCTGGGGATGTGCAACAGGAGATCACTACAAGCATGATACCAGCAACAGAGGTCAAGGAGTCTGAGGATCCAAATGGTGAAGCATTGAAACCAGCTCATGCACAAGCTAAAGAAATTCATACCCCAGAAGCATTGGATGAAGATGGCAAGAAAGATATTAACTCCGAGGTTGAATCAATGCCCAACTTGGAAGAGGCTCATTGCGCCGAGCCTGAAACAATTACTGAGGCAGTCAATGATGGAGTGCCTGAAATGGCAACTGAAACTCCCACTGCTTTGGAACCTCAAGTTGCCTCTGAAGAAATTGCTGCTGCTGAGCTAGAGTTTTCTGAAGAGGCAGTGGAAGATTCTGTCAATGTTTCAGAAATGGTTTCTGAAGCCTCCACAATACCAGAGAGTGAAACACCAGTAGCCAGTGAGGTTTTTGACGCGCATGAAAAACATGGGGTAGCTGATAAAGTTAGCATTGTTGAGTTGCGTCAAGAGATGAATGAGCTTTCTATTGCAGAAGAAACTTCATATATGAGTGACGCATCCTCAGTCTACGAGCCCATTGATGAGCCTACAGAGGCAATGACACCATGGGCGCATGAGCATGTCGACGAAAGATTCATGGACAGTGAGGCTGATGGAGGATCATTGGCAGGCACTAGCTTCTTTTCTGACCAATCTTCCCATCGCCAAGAGTCTAACGTGCTGAACAATTGTGATTTTCAAGAAAAGGATATTTCTGGAAGTAGCATTTCAAATCCTCACAACCATATGACTGCTTCTAGCTTTACCACTGCTCCTAGCTCTCCTTCCATGTTTGCTGACGCTCAAGAAGAAGTTCCTGATACCCCATTTAATCTTGAGCCCAAACGCTATTCATTTGTATCCATGACTTCTGACACCTCAACTGCTCTCTCCGATGCGCAGACCCCCATGCGTCATGGTTCGTCATCCCCAGAGTTTTCTAAGGAGTACCATGAAGGTCAATTGGCAACCAACTTTTTTTTTCCCCAAAAGCCAAGTGTGAGACTCAAGCCTCAATACATTCCTCTTGTTTCTGCAGAGAATGATGATGGCCAAAATGAAACCATGCTTCCCGCATACCCTTCCCTTGCTTTGAGAAACGGGAATGGAACAAATGATCTTCCCTTCACTCACCGCTCTAGCGACAGCTATGACAGCCTGGTAGGATACTACTTGTGAATGCATTAAATTCTGTTTCCTTACCTTTCCTCAATTCTTAAATTTTTTATCTTTTTTTTTCCCCAAGTAGTCTGGCGTTTTTTGTTTTTTTTTTTAAAAAAAATCTGTCAATACAATCGATCATAATTCATTAGACTATGTAAGGCTGAAGAAATCTGAACTTCAGGTTGTCCCTAGCAACGGTTGTCACTGGCAACTGTGCCCAAAGCGGAAATCCAGATCGAAATCTGAGCGTGAGCCTGGTCGTGACACGAAAAAGAAGCTCAACCGACAGTGAAGAAAGTTGGCCAACTTTACCCTCCACAAAGTTAGCTTCAATTAGTTTTCCCTGCTGAATCTTCTGCTAAGCATCCCGCTTTTTTGAAGCTTCTTTTCTTTAACCCTTTAAAAGTTCGTGCTTGGACTTTTGATACCTCAGAAAACCAGTCGGAGCAGATCAGGAGTGTCAGTCTTGTAGACAATCGATCTTGAAATCAAGCCCCCTAAATTTCACAACGCAATTCGCAATTCGCAATGAGAGAAATTGTATTATCTAGCCCTGGAATTCATTAATATAGTAGCTTCTAACATGGATCATAGATTCACTTGTCTGCTGGCCAGTGTGGTAACCAAATTGTAAGTACCAACTTAGAAAAGAAGTGTTCGAACTAACTGGTAACCAGGGATCTGCCTTTTGGTATGGATACTTTACCATACACTTGAAACTCTTTAACTAATTGAATACAGGGACACCATCAGTGGTGAACATGGAATTAGTCCTTCTGGAATGTAAGTGGTGACAACCACTCAGGTCGCAATGACTAACTTTATTCTAGGTACGAAGGCAATGACCCTCTTCAATTAGAACGCCTGGATGTCTACTACAATGAGGCTGGTAACGGCAAGTACGTTCCTAGAGCTGTTTTGGTTGATCTGGAGCCAGGAACTATGGATGCTGTTCGCAGCGGTGTCTACGGACAATTGTTTCGACCTGATAACTTTGTGTTTGGCCAATCTGGTGCTGGAAACAACTGGGCCAAGGGTCATTATACCGAAGGTGCCGAGCTTGTTGACTCTGTTCTTGACGTTGTTAGACGTGAAGCCGAGAACAGTGACTCGCTTCAAGGTTTCCAAATTTCTCACTCCCTTGGTGGTGGTACAGGTTCTGGTATGGGAACTCTGCTCGTTTCCAAGATCAGGGAGGAGTATCCTGATAGAATGATGGCTACTTTCTCTGTTGTACCTTCACCCAAGGTTTCCGACACTGTTGTCGAGCCTTACAATGCTACGCTTTCTATTCATCAGTTGATTGAGAATGCCGATGAGACCTTCTGCATCGACAACGAAGCCCTGTACAACATCTGCCAGCATACTCTCAAGCTCCCACAGCCCACTCATGCAGATCTCAATCAACTGGTTTCATCCGTCATGTCTGGAATCACAACATGCTTGCGATTTCCAGGTCAACTCAACTCTGATCTGAGAAAACTGGCTGTCAATCTTGTTCCTTTCCCTCGTTTGCACTTCTTCACTGTCGGCTACGCTCCTCTTTCTGCCAGAAACCATCAGTCTTTCCGCTCATTGACTGTTCCCGAACTTACACAGCAAATGTTCGATTCCAAGAATATGATGACTGCTTCCGACCCTAAACGAGGTAGATACCTTACTGTTGCCGCTTTTTTCAGAGGTAAGATTTCTATCAAGGAAGTCGAAGATCAAATGCTCAGCGTCCAAGAGCGCAACTCAGCTTACTTTGTCGAATGGATCCCCAACAACATTCAAACTGCCATTTGTACTGTTCCCCCTAAGGATCTTAAGATGTCTGCCACTTTTGTTGCCAATTCAACTTCCATCCAAGAGCTTTTCAAGCGTGTAGGAGATCAATTCTCTGCCATGTTCCGAAGAAAGGCCTATCTTCATTGGTACACCAACGAAGGCATGGAAGTGACTGAGTTCACCGAAGCTGAATCCAATCTTAACGATCTGGTCAGCGAGTACCAGCAATACCAGAATGCAACCATTGATGATGATGAAGATATGGAGTATGCGGAAGAGGCTCCCTTGGACGAGGAAATGTAGGTCATTCTATGAAAAGATACATATGCACTGTCATTGACGAAATTTAATACATTAATTTACTCAAAACCCTTCTAACTCTGTATGTTAGAAGGTCAATTGTCGCAACTACGTGATAGACCCTAGGTAATCATTGGCTCTCCTCCGAAATGTGTGAGTGGAAACCCTTAACCTGGACGATAAAGTGAGATCTTTACTGGGAATTCCTCTTGATCTGTGATTTCAGCCCCTTGGCCTTGACAAGTTGGAAACGTTGGACTCGAGACTGCGTGCTAAAGGTTTACTTGTTATTTATGGCGAAAGAAATTAAGATCTTGTTCATTGACTCGCGCATAACGAAAATATATGTACCTTTCTTGACTTGCCTCGATCTTTAACATTCCTTCAGCTCCTCAAATTCATGCCTAGACAAAACAGAATTAAGCCAGTCTTCGGTAGTTCCTATCACTTCTAAATATGGACCATGGGACGCCTGCTCCCAAGATTTATCTAAAGCAGCCTTCTGTGCGCCAGCTCCCCACGAGTAATGAGCGCTCGATGAGTGGGTCTAGTGGAGTAAGTCAAAATCGGTCTGCTCCATCAATTGCGCTTGGAGGGCTTCCAAAAGTATCAGTGTATGCTCAGGCTGTTTCTGCTGCAGGCAGTGCAAACTTCGGCTCTTCTGGTGGTGTCAAAACTGGAGTACGGCCGACAGTTCCTTCAGCAGTAAGTTCTCAAACCAACCCTGGTCATCAAGCGATATACAACTATGGACCTTTATCAACATCAGCCTCGATAGCTGCTTCAGCAACAAGCAATCGCCGCCAGAATAGTGTCCCTACAATTAGCTATGCCGGATACAATGCAATAAAAGCTGGAAAGGTGCCTCAATCTATTGAGTCTCATAAAGATTCTGATAGAGAAGATAATACTGGAGCCGTGAGGCAAAATACCCCGACAGCTCCTGTTGTTTATTACGGAGGAGGGCGAGGGCCGAAGATAGCCTCTCATGCAACAGCAAATTCCGATCAAGGCAAGTTTTTTCAAATCTCTGGTTTAAAAGTGAAGAAGCAATTTGCAGCCGGACAGCAACAAAATAAGGTCATATCTGATGGCAAGCCAGTGCTGTCTTTGATGCCTTCCTCTAGTTCCTTATCAAATGATTCTTCTTCTCCGCATAGTTCCGGGACTTCTTCGCCAGTTTCTGATCAGCTTGAACCCTATGTTCCTGTCCGAGTTCCTGCCCAATTTGCACAGCCTGACGAAACTGACTCGTCTCGTTCACCATCTCCTACAGACTATCTTAGCAAAGCTCCCAAAACATTTTACTCTTCGCTTGTCGGAGCTAAGGGGTTTTCTCTTTCCCTGACTTCAAGGCAACAGCAATCACAGTCTATGCCACAGCTTGGGCCTCTGAAAACTCCTGTCGCTCCTGGTACTTTTGAGGAAAATGATGATTTAGGAATGAGTAGCGATTCTGACCCAAGCGATGAATTAGACGTATTCTCGAACCCAGCTCCCAGTAACCCTCGAGATTTACAAGTCAAGCAAGCTAGATCCGATAGGAAAATCCAGGACCTGGAAATTTCAAATGCATCGCTCATGTCTGTCAACAAGTATCTGGAAAGGAAGTTAAGGTCCCAAGCCAAAGAGATTCAATATTTGAAGTTTTCTAGCTCGGGCCCAGAAACTGAGATTACAAGGTTTGATAGCGATGTCGACGATAGCGAAGAAGAGAATGGCGACAACTACAACCTAGACGAAGACATGGAAGATGATCCAAATAATGAAGCATTGGAGCCTACAGATCAGACGCCTGCTGAAGTTGAGCTAGCCAACAAAACAAAGCTTATCGAGCAACGAATGCAGTCACATATAAAGTTTTTGGAATCATCTGAAAAGGTCAACAAGATGATGCGAAACTGTTTAGTAATTTCTGATACTTTACTGCAACAAGCCACTAAATCATTAGAGTACGAAGTTGACCCCTCTGACTTGAAGTATGGATTACAAATTTCAACAAATGTTTATAACGTGAACGACTCTGGCGGCGATAGCAGCTTAAACGAAAGCATTGAAGAAGAAGAGATTTCAGATACTTCATCTTTACATCGAACTCCTGACCATATTACTCGTCCATACGATACTTCCAGGTCGGTACTTGAAGACCTGATTGAGGAAGATCCAAGAGAAGACGATAATGAAACTGTGCATGGTGAAGATGAAGATCATGTATTTTAGTCAGATAGCATATTGCCTCGCATAGAAAGACTTAGAGCTTCTACATAATATAATTTTTTTTAAGTAACTACATCTTAAATCAACTGTAATATTTCCTGTAAGCTGCTATTATTCGTTGTATGGAAGAGTGTATGGAATCGGCGCCGTCGCTTCTCCGTTGTGCTTGTTCCTCCGATGATATCATACTTTTATGCAATTGATGGCGGACATTGGTGGTTTTTTAACGTTTAACGGGTTTTTTTCTCTTAGAAGGGTCTTAAGTCTTACTCACTTGCGCATTGACATACATTTCATATCGTAATATCACTGGTACTATATACTTAGATAAGCTTACTTAAGACTTATATATAAGGGATAGATCAGGATTGAAAACAGTGGAGAAAACCCAATATCAATCTCTACTATACAACCAGATCATACCATACTATTTTCAATTAGCCATTTACAAGCAATTATGGACTACCGAGAGGTGCGGAAGGCAATTGAAGGCACAGCTCAGCTTCAAGCTGTCGCAGTCAATCATCGAACGTAAGATCACTACAGTTTTCACTAGAGTTTTTTACCCCCACCAATATTAACATGACAATTTAGTCTCATAACAAGAACACTCACCAAGTATCCAGTCGACTTTGCTTTATTTCGAGAGCTTTTGCAGAATGGATGCGATGCAAAGGCTAAAGATGTTGTCATCTCATTTGAAACGACTATGCCAGGTGGTTTGACAGCCGAATCTATTTCTGATATTGGTTATTGCCAGGCACAGAGATTGACAATCAAGAACAATGGTCTTTATTTTAATGACGACGACTGGAGCCGATTACGAGAGGTTGCCAAAGGAAATCCAGATGAAACTAAGATTGGGGCCTTTGGCGTAGGTTTCTATTCAGTGTTTGAACTGACAGACGAGCCTCTTGTGCACTCTGGAGAAACAGTCATGTCTTTCTATTTTCTAGAAGACCAGTTGTGTTATCGCAAAGAAGGCATTGAAGATAGCAAGGGTTGGACTACAATGGATTTACCTTATAGAGAACCCAAGCCTCTTCCTGATTTTCCTACCTTCATTCAATTTTTGATACAGAGCTTTGTGTTCATCCAGCTTGAGTCTATCGAGCTGCTTGTGGACAATATTAGCATATTTTCCTTGCGCAAAACAACATCTCCTCCAGCTTTGCATCTTCCTCCCCTAGACATGAAGTGCTCATCCCCTGATAAATCTATGACCCTTGCTTCCTGGACAGCTGAATCGATTGAACTTAGCATCAAATATATGAACATTACAGACAAATATGGGCAGAATGTTTTCAAGTTGCCCTCAGAATCATCCAAGCATTCATCTTTTACTACATCTCTCCGCAAGGTCACTGGAATTGTGAATGTCGAAGTATCACCAATATTTGCAAGAAATTTGAAAGCTACAATAATGAAGCCACCTCCGAAGGAAGCACGAATCAGTTTGGTTACCGAAGACATGGATAGAGCCAATGTTTGCCAACTTGAAGCTCCATTATCTGGATACATTTTTCCTCAAGATGTCAATGATGCCAAAATTTATATTGGATTCTCTACAAAGCAGTCATCATCATTCCGTTCCCACATCTCAATGAACCAACTAATTCCTACCATGGAGCGCGCTGCTATTGACATGGCAAATGCTTATGTTAAAGATTGGAATGCTCAACTTCTTCATATGGCTGGCGTCCTTGGTCGAGTTCTTTATGATCATGCAATGTCAGTTTTGAAAACGCAGTTTCCCAGTGATCATTTTCTAACCGACTGCTCATCCACGTTAAGCCGATATGAATTTCAAAAATCTACGCCTGATAGGTCTGTTGGGGTTTTTGTTGCTGATGGGTTTTGGAACAGTACCACTGTTCTCCTTGTGCCAAGTCAACATGGCATCCTTCCAGCAAGTCAAGTGCGCTATGCTCCCGGCGCCGAGTTTGTTGAGACTCTTCCTATTATTCCCAAAGAAATCATAGAATCAAGCATGCCTTTTGTTACGCGTGCTATGACCTATAGGCTCATCGAGCGCATCTCAGTCACGGATGTTGCAAAGGAAGTTAGTGGAAGCAATTTGACCCAGCCGAGATTTGCAAAACTGATTTCATGGAGTTTAGAAAATCTCAACTCTGGAGCCATCACATCAGAAGACTTCAGAATCATTTTGAAAAACGTTAAAGTCACTTATACTCTGTTAGGTAAACCGGCCACTGTTGCTGTCGGCCTTTTGAATTCTTTTCAAGACACTCAAATTATCCCCAGAGGCTTCCCCCTTCCTATCACCTGTTTACCGATTGATCTTTTGCCGGATATCTCTTTAGCAGATTTGAAACGATCATTCTTCTCTCCATTGAGCCTCCATAACTGGATTAAATACGCTGCTAAAAATATAGGTGTTCCACCTCAGTTGAGTATCATTGAATCAGTTGCTTTTGCTGAAACGGCACTGGGCCACATTAGCACTTACTGGAAATCGTTTTCTGATACAGAGAGAAATGACATCTTAATTCGCCTTACCAGTATTGCGTGCTTTCCGACTCAGCAGGGGCTTAAGCTACCGTCAGATGCATATGTAGCACCCATCGAAATGTTTCCTCAGCTTCCCGTCAAAACATCAGATTTGACTGTATCAAAGCAATTTTTGTCTGATCTTGGAGTCCGCGAATCAGTCAAAGTAGATTTTGTTCTTGAGTTTTTAAGCAGCCCTAATTCCGACAATAAGTGGTCATGCATTGACGTCGTCAAGTATTTATGCAAGTCTAGCAAGACACTTCTCCTGCGTGACTGGAAAAAACTGCGAGAGACCCGGTTTTTAGAAGGAACGGATGGTAAGCTCTACCTAGCCTCCGAGCTTCTAGCTCCTAATAATGATCTCATCACATTGGGGTTCAAGTGCATTAAATGGGAGGACTGGTACGATACTTCAGTTGAAGCCAAATTTCTATACAGGATTGGACTTTTGCATCACCCCAAAGTTAAGGATATTCTGGAACTTGCCAATGATCCTGAGTTTGGAACTGAGAAAGGTGACTTGGAGGTGTCAAAAAAGGCAGAATGTGCTCTTAAGTACTACTGTGAGAACTTTGAGCGCAACAAGTACTCTAGTTTGGATGCCTTTGCAACAGATTCCAAGTGTATTATTGCTAATCGAGGAGGGAAGAAAATCAAGGTACGACCGCTGGACTGTTACATGAATCCAAAAGTCTCAATTTTTGAATTGGCAGTTTTGAGTGAAGAGATGCACAAAGAAGCTTGGAAGTTCTACATTAGACCTATTGATCCTCCCGTCTCTATGCTGGTTGAAAACTTAAAAACCAGCCCACCTCAAACCCTGGAAGAAGCAGACGAAAAGTTTTGCTTTATCTCTACTATGGCCAATTCACTTTCTACTACTCAGAAGGCAATTTTGAGAGAATCCAAATTTATTCCGTTCAAGAAGATCAAGAATGGTGTTGAGTCTGTATTCCACCTTCCACCCACAAAGGTGTTCCTGGGAAATGGTTTAACCACCACTTCTGATGTAACAAGAGCTCAGCAGAAATTTTACAGCATTTTTTTTCGATTTGCAAATTTCTCAATCTCGGCCCAACCATTTTTAACTGCTGTCGGTGTACGAAAGGAGCCAAGCATCACTGATATTGCCCATGTGCTTGTTGAAAATCCGAAAATCCTGTTTCAGCTTGCAGAGTCTGGCAGGCAGTATTTGGAGCTTTTGCTTGAAATCCACTTCTCTTGGGACATAATCTCCAAGGATGCTGCATTAGTCTCCAAGATGAGAGAGGCTCCTTTTCTAATGGCAGTTCAACATGAGAGCACTGAAAACCCAGCGCCTACCCGTGGTCATTTTGGACGCAGGAAAAACGTTCAGGCTGCAGCAAAAGATATTGTATTGGTGGATGACGTTCTCTATTACAATTTGTTCAAGGACAGCATTTTGACTTGTCCTAATGAGAAAAATCTCGAGGAATTCTACGAGGTAAGTGCTTTTATTTCTTGTCCATTCTTAACATAATAACATGACATAGACTTTGGGGTGCTGCAAATTGTCAGAAATAGTTGAAGCATCTAGGATTGTAGGAAAAGTTCAAAGAGCACCCGAAGTAATTCAGCAAATCCAAGAGCTGGTTATGGAACGTGCATTTTTGTTTTTGGAAAACACTCGTGATAGCATTGCGCCCCAGGCCCTTGATTTTTTGGAGGAATTCTCAGTCATAACTGTGCACAGCATTCAACGACAACTCAAACTGAAAACTTTCAAGAAGGCTCAAAAGGCAGTTGCAAGTGCAGAGATTACAGCTTGCATTGAAGTCAAGAAGAAATCAATTACCCTTTATATTGTGCCAGACGGTCTGGAGTGGTTTGATGTTAGCCTAGCTTTGATTCCATATCTTGTGAGCAAGCCAAACCCAGATTCTGTGCTCGTTCTGGAAACGATGTTGCGATCCAACTTGATGGAGCTTCAGAGGAAAGGATTCAATGTCACAGATGCTTTGCGCAAGCTCGCTAAAGATGAAGAAGATTTTGGTTTATTGAGTTCGGCAGAGCGAGAGCGTCTTATTGCCGAAACGCAGGCAGAAATGGGTGGTCATAATGGATTTGGAATGATCACGGCCGATACAGATGGCAGGGATTCTTTGAAGAAGAAGAAATCAGGGTTTTTTGGAAAACTTTTCAAATCAAAAGAGTCAAAACCCAAAGCACCCAAGCCGAAGGCTTACAAGGAACCAAAGGAAGCAAAAATTGTCCATTACACTAAGCGGTCTTTGAATGACAGCGCTAATCTGAATAAGGGTATAGCTGGAGCTCGGGCTTACTCCAAGAAGACTCTCAATGTGCATAAGCGAAAGGTTCAAGTTGAATCCTATCATGATGGGCAAGTTTGTGATACAAATGAAGCTCTTAACCTCAAGTTATCCTCAACCAAAATGGAAGGTGGACCTGGTTTATTTGTAGTACCGTCAGTTAACTCGAACAATGAGTCGAGTCCCAACGATTTCACTCTTCCAGATGAATGGCTTTATGAAGCCGTTAGATTCAAGTTTATTCTTCAGACCATCACTCAAGAAGTTTTCAGTCATTTATCTTGGAATGCAATCAATATTTATTTGAACGAAAGTTCCAACGTTATTGCCTTCAATGCCAACGGCTCAATGTTTTTCAATCTATCTTATTTTGTCTGGAACTCTATAACGGCTGCTCGAAAGCCGGGGACTACAGAATCTGAAAAGCCAGTGGGAGCTAGTTGGGATCCTTTGAGACAATTGGATTTCTGGTACCCGGTAGTGGCGCATGAAGTTGCACATAATTTGACTCAAGCACACGGAGCAACTCATAGTCATTACATGGAGAGCTACATACAAACTTACTTGCCTCAGTTCAAGAAAGTCTCTCGAAAATTGGAAGATGGCTATTTGAAAGCTCCTCCATGATGTTTAAGCCTATATGAATGATTCATTCTCACAGTTCAATTAATAGTATTAGGTGATAGAATATATAATGATTGGAATCAGTGATGGACGGGGAAAAAAAATAGTCCTGGTTATTGTCCAGTTGTAAATGTATGCGGCACATTTATATTGTTTTTAAAAAAAAGTCGACAAATAGCACGGTTTCATCATGTCAAGAAAGAAAAACCATTTTCAATTGATTCAGGCGGCAGGAAGCACCAAGCAGTTCCAATGAGAGCCAAGAGACTAAATACAACTAGTAAGAAGTAACCCAAGATTCGCTCGGACCGGGACACCTGGTCGCCAAAGATTTTTAGGTAGAACGATACTGGTCCTAGAATGCAAATAATCGTGCAAAGAGTACTCCCCATCACGGCAATGATCCGGTCAAAGTCGGGAAAAACGATTGCAAATACCACAAAACTGAGAACCACAACAATGCGGATAAGCACTTTGCTGATTCTTGCAGTTAGATCTGATGCTGACATGTGGCCTTGCAGCATTCCATCAAAGGACATGGGGACTTGATCCAGACCCAGCAATACGTCTAGTGTAGATACAATGGGACGAGCATTAAGAGGAGTCTTGGCCAGAGGAATAACAGCAATGAGAGCAGTGATTACCACACCAAGGAATTTGGGGTAGCCAGGAGTGAGCAAGATAGATTTTGTGACTTCTTCGGAAACACGACTTCCAAACATGAGGTATCCCAAAATTCCCATTGAAATGTCAATAAAGAAAGTGATTCGGTACGTAGTCACCAGACATTGTCCATACTTCTGAGGGTGTCGCATATCACGGTAAATGTTGGGAAACACAGCATGCCCACCCCAGGGTGACATAAAGATGCCGATGGAGAGAGGGACTGTCATCCAGTTCTGGGGCAGGATCCATGTTTGCATTGGCATAAGTAAGGATCCAGGGCTATCCTTTTTCCAGAACCCATCGAAAAGGACAATTAAAACCAGGCCAAAAGTTGACATGATACCCATGATAGAAGAAACACTGAGAATGCGCAGGGGAAGGAAGCAAGGAGGGGTGAGAACAAGAAAAGCGAGAAACTTGTACTGGAGGGCAGAGAACTGAGGGAAAAGCGCATTGAGGGAATCTGCAAATAGAACGACAAGAGAAACACCTGCACCGGCTAATTCAAGTGTGAAAAGAATAGAAGTGAAGACTCTGGCTTTGGGGCCATAGGCAGCGTAGGCAATATCAGCGTAGGTAACTAAAGTATGGTCTGTATCCATACATTTTGCCAGCAGCTTGGCGGAGTAAAATGTAGAGAGCGCAGCAAAAACAAGCATGACAACTCCAATTAGCCATCCTGAGTAGTTAAAGCCAAGGGATAAAGACAGAAGGCCAACACCAACAAGAACGTTCACAGAATTAAAAACAGTTTGTGGTGCAGTAGACTGACCGGCAACGACCGTAATGATCTTGCCATCTTTATCTTCAACTTGGCGAATGATAACAGGTTCAGTTTCAGTCCCCGGGGCAATAGCTTCTGCCTCTAGCAAAACAGTAGTTCCTTGCGCGGGAGGAGGTAGGTATGAAGAGCGTCTATGAGAAAGAGTAGAGTGACCAATCTTGAGCGGGCCCAAAAGACCCGAGATCTCACTTGCTGTATCATCCATGACGGAGTAGTCATCGTCATCCAGAACAGAACCATGATCGGCAAAATATCGCGCTGAAAACGATGGGCGTCTTCCTGCATGAGGGGTGTATTGATGGTCAAGCAGGCCGGAGGCCGCCTCTTCTGCGGTGATTCCAGCATCTAAGGTCGACTCAATATCATCGTCGACGAAGAAAGAACGTGCTCTGGTAAGATCGTTAGGAGGATCGATAGCCAAGAAGGACTGAGCACGAGTGAAAGAGGACGCAAAGTGACCGAGTGAATTGATTCTACCAGGGGATCCAAGATGAGTAGTTCGTCCAAACGGGGTGTTCATGCTCATGGCGACGCTTGAGTTTCTCCCCAGAGTTCCGTAGGCGCGTGAGGCTGGAGACCCGGATCTGCCTGGAATCTGAACGGAGCCATCGCGGGCGAAGCTGGATGGAGTACTCCCCGAGTCACGTCGTGGAGGGGTGTACATGGATAAATATTATGATGCCGAACTGAAGGCGAGAGAGGAAGGGTAGTTGGCGAAAAAAGGGACGAAAGCAAAAGTTTACTAGCTATAGGAGGAGATGAGAGACTAATAAAACAGAATTTTGTTGTTCCAACTATAGTTTGTTTACTTTTGTATAGATTAAATGGCTGCCTATCTTTTGGGCTCCAATTGTCATGGAGATAGAGCTTCTAGGGGCAGAACTCAAGAAACTCTTTACATAATTTACCGTAGACACCAATTCTAACTCTCAAGTTCTTTTGGCAAACGGTAGGATCTGATCTCGAAGTTCCAAGTATTTGAATACTGGGTTATGAAAGGGCTGCGCTGTGGAAGCTAGGTTTAGGACGAAAGTTGACCTTTCAGGGGAAGCAACCATTCCATGGAAAACAATTTTTACCCCAATTAAGGACCGCATTAAAATTCTGCGTAGGAATGAGCTTATTCCGCATATGAAGAAGTCGACCTTTCCGTGTGAACCTTTCTTTATTCTCAGGCAACGGCAACGCTTCAGGGGCTGTCATGGGAACCTTGAAGTTGATCTGCTCTGCGGGAAGAAGTAGAACCCAAGTGACCTAGGCTTATAGAAACAGAAACAAAACTCCAGTTCAATAGATATAAGGTATACGAAGCATGGAGGTAGGTTACGAGATATCTCAACTTATTATATATAGTTGAGGTTGATGCGACAGTAAACACGCTCAAAGAAGTACTTGCGCCGATGCATGTTCCAGCCGTAAAGCGCCTGCCATTCCTTATGCATTGCATGCTTGGCTGGTCGACATGTTTCCAATTGAGAACAAAATTTGATGTTCAAGAAGATCCCTGAAGTCAATCATGATATTTAGCGGATTTCATATTTATATGTAATACCAGAAATTAAGTTGAGAATCCACAAGAGCTGATGATGGCTACACGTTTTTCTGAGACTCAGGATGTGAAGAAGCCTTTCTATTTGCTCTATAGAACAGAACTTATCATAAACCTTAACTTGAGAAAGTATTAAACGCTCTTCCCTGCCATATACAAAGCAAAGCCTATCTTTCGAGCATTTGACTGGCCAACAATATTGCCAGGCGCAAATGTCCTCTGTTTATAAGCATTTTGAGCTAATATAGTGGGAATAACCTCAGACTAAGTGGGTCGCGTGCCTGGTTTCAGCCAATGAACTATAGCTCTCCCTCTTTCACCAAATAGTGGAATCTTATCAAGATTTGTTTATCAAGACCCAGAGTTGAGGAGAGATTGGCTTCTCGAGGTGAGTTTATTCTGTATAGTGAATCTTCTGTCTGGAGTTAACTGACTTGCATGCTTCAAACCACATTTAGCATGCCAGGAGGATGATTTGCTTAGTGACAAAACCAGATGAGAGCATAGCCAGTGTCCCTGATCTTTTAACTTGCTTGTATGACATCGATATATGATCAGAGCTCTCTATAGCTCACTATGAAATTTGTTTCACACAAAGACCATTACCTGCATACAATCAGATATATATATAACCAAAACAATTGATCTGTCACAAGATCGACGCTGAGATGTGAATTCACTCAATAAAACACACGAAGGATATATCAAGCTCTTCCTTGATTTATCTTAAGATACTGACGGCTAGACATACAATGATTGAGTTATCTCTAAATGCAAGCTGAAGCTACACACTAATTACTAAAGCATAGCTCGGTAATAGAGTCATTTCTATGCTTATTAGTTGAAAATCACACGTTAGGAAATAACTATTCAATAGATCGGCATTCAAATTGATCCCATATATAATAATGACAATAGGACTCAGTCTTGTTCCCTAAATTTATTCCTTGAGTTACAATCGTGCAGAATAACTCTCAACAGTATGATATGTTTCATCATAATGCTTAAACTTACTAAAACTCATCAACCGACTTAAGCCAAACCTTCTCAGGTACATGAATCGCTATGCGACTTGCAATATCCATATTTGATCTCTCTGTTGAGATCTGATGGTTAGACCTACATGTTCAGCCGCACCATGATGAAGTTGGGTAAGGGCAAAAAATTTTCTTCAAGTCCCAATGGAAAATTTCAGTATTTTTCAGCTGCGATATCATCAGTCTTGAACATTGATCCTTCAGTATCCTCAACAATAAACTTGCAATGGCCAAGAAGGGTGATGGCAAAAAGCCTGTCAAAGGGGGCAAATTAGATGGTGGCAGAAAAGCTGTCACCAGTGACCCACGTTTTGCTCGAGTTCACAATGACCCAAGATTCAATATGCCCAAGCGAAGAGACATGAAGGTTACGATTGATGAGCGATTCAAGAGCAGGATGGCTACAGAAGAAGACTTTAAGCGCAAGACTGTGGTTGACAAATACGGCCGTAAAGTTGATCGAGACTCTTCTGAGAAGGAGTTGAAGAAATACTACAACATTGATGAAGACGAGAAGGAAGCGTCCAAAAAGAAAGAAGACGAATTAGAAAGGGAGTGCGGCAGTGAAGCTGATAGCGAATCTTCCGATAGCGAAGAGGATCAGACAAAGCGCGTCAAGTCCAAAACGTCGAATTTTCCAGACATTGCATCTGCTAGTGACAGCGACAGCGAAAGCGAAAGCGAAAGCGAAAGCGAAAGCGAGGAAGACGCAGTGAGTGGATATAACAGAGCTCGAGGTGAGGATTCCGACGTGTCTGAAAGTTCTGATGACGATTCAAGTGAAGAGGAAGCCGAGGAGGAAGAGTTAGTAATTGAAGAAGAAGAGATCGCACAGGGAGATGAAACCAAGTCATTTGCTGTGGTTAACCTTGATTGGGATAATGTTCGAGCAGTTGATCTCATGGCAACGTTTTCTAGTTTTGTTCCTGCCCGAGGTCTCATTGAGTCTGTTGCAATTTATCCAAGTGAATACGGAAAGATGCGTATGGCACAAGAGGATCTCCAGGGGCCTGCCCCAGAGCTCTTTGCCAATAACAGCAAGAAAAAGAAGAAGGATAATGATGAAGAGCTTACTGCTAAGGATCTTATTGAAGAAGATGCTGGTGAGGAGGTGGACAGTAAGACACTGCGAAAATATCAGCTTCAACGGTTGAGGTATTACTATGCTGTCGTCAAATGTGATAGCATTACTACTGCCCGCAACATATACGATAACTGTGATGGTACTGAGTATGAAGCAACTGCTAACTTCTTTGATTTGCGTTACGTTCCTGACGAGATGGAGTTTGACGATGCACCCCATGATAAATGTTCACAAGTTCCTGCAGACTACCGACCAAACTACTTTGTAACTGACGCACTACAGCACTCAAAAGTTCGTCTGACATGGGATGAGACTCCTGCTGAGCGCATCAAGCTTGCATCAAAAGCATTCAGCAAAAGAGAAATTGATGATATGGATTACAAGGCCTACCTTGCCAGTGATAGTGATAGCGATGGAAGTGACAAGAATACAGAGTCAAAAGAGGACATGAAGCTTAAGTACAAGTCTCTATTGTCAAATAGCGAGTATGGTACATTACTTGAAGCTGACGGCAAGGACGACGTTGACATGGAGATTACATTCACACCTGGCCTTGATGGCGAGAGGCTTCCATCTGATAGCGAAAGTGAGCAGGAGGAAACCACGCTTGAGAAGTATAAACGAAAGGAAAAGGAGCGACGGAAACAAAGGATGGAAGACTGGAAAAACAAAAAGGAAGAAGATGGCGAAGGCGATAAGAGTAGTAAGAAGAAGAAGAACAATAAGAATAAGAAGCCTCAGGCTACTGCGGAAGAAGCCAAGAAGGCTGCAGAGCTTGAGCTTTTGATGATGGAGGATGACGAAGCGGCCAAGATCAAGCACTTTGACATGAAAGAAATCATCAAGGCCGAAATGAAAGCCAAGCGCAATAAAAACAAGAAAAAGAGTGCCGAAGATGCTCAACCAACTGGCATGGACTTTGAAGTTGATGTTAAGGATGACCGATTTAAAGAACTCTACGAAAGCCATGAGTTTGCCATTGATCCTCATCAGCCTCAATTCAAGAAGACCTCTGGTATGGAGAAGCTGCTAGAGGAACGTCGGCATAGAACTGAGAGCAAGCCTGCTACTGAGGCGGCCCCTGCTCCATCTTCTAGAAGCAAATACGCCAAAGAAGTGTTTGGAGCTGCTCAAAAGCGCAAACATGATGGCGATCAGTCAATTCAAGATCTCATTGCCAAAGTCAAGCGACGCACAAAGAAATAATTGTTTCCGTTGTCACATTCAGATAGATTTTTCATATACCAAAAGTATTCATGATTTTTTGAGCAGCAAAAACCTTGATCCACGTTGTATTATTAAACGTAAGCATAAAAGCCGTTGTTAACTTGGTAACTACAACCCATTAAACTTCAAGCGTATAACTATCTTATATGTGAAGGAGGGAAAAATGGTCTGCTTGCCGATGATGAAGATCGTGGGCATTAATATATCCAACCCTCATGCCCAGAACCTTTATAGTTGGCTGACACTAAATTTGTTTCTACAATAGACTCAGATGACTTCCTCCTACCAAACACAATTACAATGTATCCCATACCTACAATATGTTTTCTGCTCATACTATGCGTGAGTAGAGTATCTGCCTTCCATTTCTATCTAGGCGGAGACTTGCCAGCAGAACAATGCTTCTACCAAGATCTTCATGAGGATACAGTTTTAGCCAGTATGTGCATGCACCCGCTTACCCGCATATTTTCTGTACCCCATCTAAACTAACAACTCGTTTTCTAGCTAGGCACCATGCTATGGAGTTTGACGAGGCCACACAACAATGGAATCAAGCCTCGACTCTGTTCTTGCACGTCACAATTGAAGAAGTCTTTGATAATCTTCATCGTGTCTTTTCTCAAAAACTAGAATCTGTAGGTGATGCCACCTTCACAGCTTTTGATAGCGGAGAGCACCGAATTTGCTATAGAGCAATGTCAGGCGGCTGGTTCCATCCGTCAAAAGTCAAGGTGTTTCTGGACGTTGCTCGTGGTGCTGGAGCCAACATTGATTCTTCCAACACCAAAAAGCTCAACACTCTTGCTGAGCGGGTTAAAGAAATCAATGCCAGAATGGATCAAATCAAGGAGGAGCAGCATTTGATGCGTGAGCGTGAAGCGAGCTTTCGCGATCAGTCTGAGTCAACCAATGCGAACACCATCAAGTGGACTGTTCTACAGATCATTGTACTAGGATTGACTTGCGCATGGCAGCTGCATCACTTGAAGCGATTTTTCGTAAAACAGAAACTTGTTTAACGTCTGTATTCTATTTAACAGATGATGTATGGCCGTTATAAGTCATTCTTCTTGGCAGTAATATTTCGAGTAGTTGGGAGTTTTGTGGACTTGCTTTTGGACATCACCCAAGCACATGTATCGGCTGGAAATGGCAGTCAGCAATGAAACTAGCTCTGAGAAATTGCTGGATACCAGTTCCGATACAGATGATGGTGAGAACGGCCAGCTTTTTGAATTTGAGCGCAGTCAATCAGACCCTTCGTTCCTCTCCTCTAGCAAACTCAAAGCTTCAGTTGACAGCCTTCCTGGCTCGTCAAACTACAGTTCAGATTCCTCTACTTACAATCGGCCCATTGATGAAAGGTTTCAAACCCGGTTTTCTTTTTTAATGGGTTTGCAGAGTAATTCTACCGGGTCAGTAAGTCCACAGTTAGCTGATTGCCGCAAGACGGGGAATACGAAGGACCCAATTCGATGGTCTAAATTGCGCAAAATCTCAAACCAGATCTTTTCAGAATCGGCTGAGATTACGTTTGGCAAACCCACTTGTTTGCTTGCAGCGACTTACATTGTTATAGGCACGTCAAAGGGGCTTGTTTTGGTGTTCGATGATCATCAGAATTTGAAGACTATACTAGGGCGAAGAACTAATGCTATGAAATGTGGGGAAATTACGTCTCTTGCCATATCCTCGGATCACACACATATTGCATCTGGTCATTGTAATGGTCATATTTTTACGTGGGAACTAGCGAAACCAAAGGCTTACATTCTGCATGCCCACGCCATAGCGAGTAGCGCAAGTCACAAAGCCTGCGGGCATATATTAGGAACGCGTGTGATCCATTTATCATTTGTTGGAAAACGCCATAGCGTCTTGATATCTGGGGGAGTGACTGGTATGGCATTTATGCATATTGGCTTGCGCGCAGTCATTGGAAGAGCAGTGGAAACGTATCGAATTGTGGGAAGATACCCTGACGATCAAACCAGCGTCAAACTTAGACCGACAACTCTGTTAGGATGTGCCCCATTACCATTCAGCCCAGATCAAAAGGGTATGGGTGATGCCTGTTTGGTGGCTGTTTTGACTCCAAATTTATTAGCATTGGTATCGGCCAATCCTACTCCTCGCACAGAGTTTAAAACTGGAAGACCAAAGACAGTTTCTAATGCTATGGGATTAAGCGGCTCTTTAGCTTGGTTTCCTGCATTCAGATCACAGAGCCCAAGGCTTGCCTACTGCTGGTCAAACGTTGTGACTATCATGGAGGTTTCTGTAACAAAAGTGAATGATGAAATGATGCTCAGCTTTGCAACCCCCAAAAGATATGTAGGAAGCGATGCCATAGTTTCCATGCAATGGATGAGCGAAAAAGTAAGTTTTTTTTTTCGCATGCTTGAAATAGCATCTACTAACCATCCAGATTATTTTACTTATCACAGTTACTCAGTTCTTGGATGTTTTAAACTACGATACAATGACAATCATTAAGAGAATTGATCTTGCCAATAAGCACGTTTCGCATCATGACTACTTTTCAAAAGTGCTTGAGAAGCTCACGTTACTTGATGCTTCATCACAAGAAGAATTTCCAGTGGTAGTGACTGATGCTTATTTCAACACTGTGAGCAGTTTCAATGGGAAACTCTTTCTTATGGGCAACTTTGAGCTTGTCCTTGGGTCTATATCAAGTTGGGCAGACATTTTGTTAGATACTATGGAAGCCGGAGAATATAGCAAGGCAATAGAGCTTGCGTCAGGGTACTACCGTGGTGTTGATGACTGGGCTATTCTGGGGCTTCCTACAAACGATGAAGAAAGAAAAGTTGCTGTCATCAATAATCTTCCTGAAATGATAGTAGATTCAATTCGCAGCACTGTGAAGTCAAAGCAGGAATTCCAAACAGAAGCTTTATCCTATCTTTTGAATACTTGTTTTGATGCCTGGATGACCATTGGCAAACCTGACCAATTACTTGAGGATATGTTTGAATGCTGCCACACTAATGGATTTGCCCTGCCATTTTTTGGGGAGCTTTGCAAACGTATATTGAGCTCTGCTGTATCCTTTATTCCTCCTAGCATTTTTCGAGAACTTGTGAAGCAGTATGGAGCCATCCCAAAGTACCAGGAGAAACTGGAAAAACTTATATGCACTCTCGATGCCAAGTCTATGGATTTGGATTTGACTGTTTTCTTGTGTAAGGAGCACAAGTTGCACGATACCCTCATTTATATCTGGAATCAAGGTCTGGGAGATTACATCACGCCTCTTGTGGAAATTATTGAGGATTTGAAAACCAATCCTCAAGGCTCAGAGAGCCGAATCTATGCTTATATTTCATACATTCTAACGGGCCGTGTATATCCCACAGGTCGTCCATTTGAGTCTGTCCAAGATGCACAAAAAGCGCGGTTTTACGTTTACTATTTTATTTTCAGTATTTCCAACATTGCGTGGCCACAGCAAGGCGGGTCCATAATTACAATTCAGAAGAATGGGCAAGAGCTACAGTATCCCTATTTGCTCTTCCTGATCCAAACCAACTGTTCTGCATTTTTCACTGCTCTGAATGAAGCATTTGAAGACCCATTTTTAAATGATCCACTTTCAATCATACTGGACGAGACTGATCAGCCTTTGGGCTTTGAAATTCAAGTTAACCGCCAGTATATCGTTGATATTTTGATAAAAATCTTTTTCAAAAGTCATGAGTTTGCTTCACAGCCAGCATTAAATGAGCTCTTAGCCGGCAAAAAAATCTTTCTGGACATTTTTCTTGCCAGAAATTATCCAAAATATTCTCAATTTATCCACATTGATCCATCGATTTTATCGCAGGTTTTGAAGGATGTATCAGAGTGCACAGATGATGACTTGAGAAGGGAATGTGAACTTGGACTCGAAGCTCTGCTATCCAAATACAAGCCCAGTGATTTTGAGCATGTTGTTGAGCAACTTCAAAAAGCCCAGTTTCATCAGGTTTTGGAAAATATTTACAGATCCAGAAATGATTACCCTAAGCTGATTGCCTTGGCTCTATCTAAAGCCAGAACTTCCACAATTAATGAGTCAAATTGTCTTGAACTTCTCTCATCTGGCTTCAAGCATGATAAGAAAGGCATGGAAACGTTTATTGACACAATCAGTAGCAGTGCTTTTACAGTGCTTGCGAATAAGGATAGTGCCAGACTAGGCCGAATCCTGAATAAGTATGCTCCGCAGTTCCATGAAAAGATTTTATTGTGCGATCAAAATCTTCAACTTGAGTACCTGAAAAATCTCAAGAATCGGCCTGAAAACCTAGACGCTATTTACCAATCTTTTTTAGTAGAAAAAATGTAAAATAACTCAATGAACAAAGCAGGTCATAATAAACGTAATGATGCACTTCATGTAATATGTTTCTCAGACAGATACAAACTATCTAACTTATAAATATTTCTTACCGTACTGGCTTGTAGAGGCCAGATGCCTCTGCATTCAAAGACAACTTGTTAAGATGGTCAGTAAGAACTGACCGGGGTCCCGCAAGCGGAACATCGGTTCGCGAAGCCACAACGCTAAACGCCCGTTCATGGTGGATGGCTCTGCTCTTGAGCACTTCCTTAGAAACCTTGTTGAACCAATCTGTTGCTTCATCATATTCGTACACTTCCCAAGATACGCCATAAGGCTTGTGCTCCAGACAGTAGAGAGTATGCAGCGGCACATCAAGATCTCCAATGGCCTCTCGGCCGAGATTCATAAAGTATGCAAGCAGAATACGGCAGACAACGCGGTGTGCAATAATGAGCACATTGTCCTCCATACGTTCAAGCTCGACAATGACTGGCCGGAGTCGGTTAATGACATCCAAGTAAGACTCGCCACCGGGGCCAGGATATCTATACTGGACTTTGTCGGCAATACGGGTGGCATAGTCGCGAGGGTACAGTTTTTGAATCTCGGCATAGGTCATGCCATCGCATTTGCCAGCCCCCAACTCGTTCAACATGCGCATTTGCTTCATATCAAACAGGTCCTCGTCAAAGTACTCTCCGGTTTGGATGGCGCGCTGCATCATGGACGTCCAGACGCAAAAGCTCGGTTCTTCAAGCTCGTTCATGGGCGAGGGAGGCTCTGAGCCGGCCATGTGCAAAATGCGTTCGCGCTCGCTAAAGCTGACAATCTGACGCTGATAAAATTCCTTCTTCTTGTGCGCCATGAACTTGGCAGCTGCCCTTGCAAACTTGTGGCCACGCTCGGTCAGCGAAGAATCACCGCCAATGCGGCCAGAGGTATTGTCTTCACTTTCACCGTGGCGGGTGACCCAAATCTGGCGCTCTGCGAGATTGAAGTTGAGCAAATAAAAGACGACTTGGCCAGCCAGATGGCCATTAATGTTACAGCAAACAATCTTGAGGCCCACATCAATCATCTTGATGTATTGAAACTCATCCAATGCTTCTTCTTCGGGACCAATTGTTTGATAGACTTTCTCATAGTTGCGCATTCGCTGGATAAAGTCCTGGATCGCAACATTGGCATCTATATCTTTGTAATCAGGGCCGTTAAGTTTCAGTCGAATGTTGGCCTCAATAATAGAGTTACTCGAACAGATGGACTCCAAAAACAAAACTTTGAGACGGCCGTTGGTTCGCTGCTTGATCCTATGCAAAACTTTCCGCCTACGGGCAATAGTGGTGTTTGTAGCGTCCAATATACCTACACTGCCACCACCATTGAGAATAAAGTCTAGCAAGTCTTCCAAAGTATCCATAGCCCATTGCTCACGCAAAACAAATGTATCTGGATTGTCTGGCGCAAAAAACTCTGCACTTTGTGCGGTCGGCGCCGGTTCCTCCGGTGTCTGTACTTGTGGAACAAATCTTGAAGCTGGTGCCGATCTGGGACTTGTTACAAGCTCGGGCTCATTATCCGGCAATGGACCCTTTTCAGGGCCGACACTTTTCCCTGCACTGCGGCGCTTGTTTCCAACGTTAAAGATTTTTGTACTGTATTGTTGCCAATTCAGGAACCTGCAAAGCTTGTTTGTAACGTAGGACTTGCCTCGAGCTGGGAGACCCACCATGACAATGACAAGCTTGGCCTCTACATCGCGAGCGGCAATGGCACCGTCTGGAGACGACTTGGATCGGGTGAGTCCTGGGACATCCAGGGTGACTGCGCTTCTTCGTGGCGCCAATTGCAAAGGTGGTATCGGAGGTTCGCTGCTGGCATAGCTTACTTTCGAAAATTGAATTGATCCGTTGGGAGAAGATAAAGGTTGATAGGGCGGAGAGTCTAGGGACCCGAACACCGGAGTATCAGATAGCGGTCTGCGATTGAAAGGATGAGGCATTGTCAAGAGATTCAAGACTGGTGTGATCTTGGATCTTCTTGCCTGATAAAGTGGAAGCGGTTTATTTCACAGGAATCAAAGAGTTGTGGTGTGAGAAAGGTTAAAACTGCGCGGTGAAAGTTTACACAAAGATAACGCTCTTCTATATGCGTTAATCTAAATAATAATATTAATGCAATTGCAAAAATGATGAAGCACAAAAAAGAAGAGAATTTTTGAAGGAGATCAAGAGTTTTTATAGTTCTTGAATCAAATCTAAGATACTTTGATGGTCATTTATCTTATAGTTTTTCTCATCAGAATCAACAATGTTTTGGTCTGGAAATCAACGTGGGGCTCCTGATGGCTCCCGTTCATCCCAATAGATGAGGAAGAACGGTCTTTTGTTCAGTTCTTAAAGGAAAGCAAAATTTAAAACGTCTCATCTATCTCTTGTCTTTTTTATTTTTGTCATATCAGATTCAACTACCCTAAAAGCCTCAGGGTCAGCTCAACGGTAGCAAAGGTTCCAGCGGAAGCAGGCATGGCACGCAGCAGGGTGGGTACAAGTCCGCGCCAGAGACCCGACCAACGCTGATCACGCCAGGTTTTACGGAACGCCTCTAGCCCACTTCCACCGTATCTGCTGTTTTTGAACGAATCTGATTGTACCTTGGACTTGATCACGTCTAAAGGATAAGACGCCAACCACAGTGCTTCTCCAGCAAGGGCGCCATACAGCATGAGCTGCCAGGTAGGAATACTATCCCTTCCTTGTCCAGTCCGCTTTATGGTTTCGTTCATGAGATATTCATACGTCAGGAACCATACTCCATACGCTTGGCATTCACGTAGTAGAGTTACACCGAACCCACGGTAGAGGCCCTTGGTCAAACCTTGCTCAGCCCAAATTTTCCGGACTGCGTCGACAGGCCCGTTGTAGATTTTCTTTTCTCCACTGGGTTGCGTCTGGAGCAGAATTCGAATCTGCTCCACCGGGGACGTAATGGCGGTATTGACGGCACCGGCAAAAGCACCGGCCATGTAAAACTGAGAGTATGAGAGCGGGTCGCCGTTGTTTCGCTTCAAAAGCTGCCGCTTTGCTTCATGGAAAGCGTAGAACTGAACCGAGACACAAAGGCCCACACCTACCAAGGGAGCAGCGGTGCCTTTGTAGAAGGCAAGAGGCCCTTCATTGGCTAGAGTCTTTGCAAATGCTTCAATAGGGCTCTTGAACTGGCCGGTCTGAATGCGAACTTTGACGAGATCAAAAGGCTGCCCAATGAGTACTTGAGCAGCACCTCCTACAAAGCCTGCAGCCTTTTGTTGCTGGTTAGCAAATAGCAAGACCTGGATCCGTTGCCTAACTTACTGTGTCTTTAGCTTTGCGCGAGAATGAGTGGTCAATTTCGGCCATGGTAGATTCTTGCCCAGATCACGAAGATTGGATCAAATGAAAAGAGCCATGAAAGGACCTCCTCATCTCCAATCCTGCATGCCTATTCTGTGCCTGCTTGAAATTCCAGCAGCATCAAAAAGACGACTGATGGTAAAAGTATTGCGAGATGTCACGTGTGTATTGTCTCATTCCCAAAATAAGCACAAAACTCATCCCAAAACTTATCCCAAAAATCAGGCACAGACCCCTGTTCACGTGATGTTGTTTACTTTCTCCATATGTGAGTCTACTACTGTTGATTCGCTCCTCTTTTCAACCAAGACCAGTGGTCTATATAAACATGTCGTTCTTCCAGAGTTTACACTTGAATAACGCAAGGGCGCTCAAGTCCAAGGGAGGATTTGGCAATGCGGGTGGTACGGTAGCAGCGCCCTCAAACAAGCCAGCTCAGCTTGGTGGAACTCCCAGCAATGGGGTGGCATCCCAGGTTCTTCGTCAGTACGCTGAAGCCACGCTGGGCTCAGGGTCACTGCGGCAGGCTGTGGTTCTGCCAGAAGGTGAAGATCTCAACGAATGGGTTGCAGTTCATGTGGTCGACTTTTATAACCAGCTGAATATGCTGTACGGAACCATTACAGAGTTCTGCTCGCCAAAGACCTGTCCCCGCATGATTGCTACAGAAGAGTACGAGTATCTTTGGCAGGACTCGAACAGCGCCCAATACAAGAAGCCCACCAAGATGTCAGCTCCCGAGTACGTTGAGCAGCTCATGAATTGGGTTCAGGGGTTCATTGACGACGAGACCATTTTTCCCACGCAGTCCGGGGTCCCTTTTTCCAAGTACTCGTCTCATGTCTTCCGCAATATCCTTAAACGACTGTTTAGAGTTTACGCTCACATCTACTGCCACCATTTCGATCAGATCACCGAACTGGGGCTGCAGCCGCACCTCAACACATCCCTCAAACACTTTGTTCTCTTCTGCAACCAGTTCAGCTTAGTTGACCAGAAGGAATTCGCACCGCTGCAAGAGCTCATTAGTATTCTGCTAGACGACAGCGCAGCCCAGCACGCAACTGCCGCTATTGAATAGTTGACATAGATTCTTTATTTTATTATTGCTTCAACCTAACCCTGGTGCCTTCTCTTTGACAGGGTATATCTCCTGAAAAATAATAATTCAAGATGCCTTGCTACTCTTGATTCATTTCATATATCGAGAAAGAAGAAAGATATTTTCATATACTTTAACTGACTTGGGGATGCTTTAAATAGGGGTGTATACTTATCCTTTACACTAAGCAATCAGAGTATTCTCGGTTACACACAATCTTCAGTATTAGTCAAGATGAGCTTGTGGCATCGGTTTTTTCGAATGCCTAATAATCTGGCAGACCAGATCGGTCTTATCGGAGCAGTGGCCTTGTTATTGATTTTGTTGACGGTCTCCGTCGTATATATTTTCAAGACAATTGTTGCTTCGATCTTCTCAACCCGACTGCGAACCCCGCCTGACAATTTGAACACCACCATTGCTGAAGCTGTGGCAAAGTTCAACGAGAAGCGTAAGGATCAAGATGGGCCCGGACCCCAGATCATGCTACCGTCCTTTGCTAAGAAGACTCCGGCGGTGCGTCGTGCGCTGATTCTGTCGAGCAAAGTGCCCGCCCATTATAATACCTACTTTGGAAATCGGCGCATGAAGCTGGCCGCTGAGGATGCTGCCGTGGAACCGACGTTTGCGCCAGGAAACGAGACGCAAGAGCAGTCAAAGAACATTATTTTTGGATTTTTCCATCCGTACGCGAACGCTGGTGGTGGTGGCGAGCGAGTGCTGTGGGCTGCCGTCAAGGCCACTTTGGAGCAGAGCGAGCGCAACATTTGTGTCATCTACACTGGGTTGGATCCGCCCCCTGCTCCCGTTCCCAAAGGCTCCAAGTCACAGGCAACGGAAGAGCGCATTGGTGAGTTTAGTGACGTTAATCGGCCTGCATCGATTCTGGCCAAGGTCAAGGCGAGATTTGGATTGGAAATTAGTGATCCAAATCGTGTGGTTTTCATTTACCTGTCAAACAGAAAGTACGTGGATGCTGCTACTTGGCCCCGGTTCACGCTGCTGCTTCAGGCTCTTGGATCAATGTGGCTGGCTTTTGAAGCTGTTAGCACGCTGACCCCCGATCTGTTTGTCGATACGATGGGCTACCCTTTCACGTATCCTATCGTGTCTTGGATTGCAGACGTTCCTATTGCGTCTTACGTGCACTACCCCGTTATCTCATCTGACATGGTCAACGCCATGCTCCAAGGAACTCCGTTTGGGCCCTGGAAGTTTGTCAAGTACATTTACTGGATGCTGATTGTTTACGCTTACACCTACGTTGGCTCGTTTGTGAGCGTGATCATGGCCAACTCGACGTGGACTACAGAGCACATGCGCAAGCAGTGGTGGTACGGCAAGGACCCCGTAAAGCACATCCAGACCCTCTATCCTCCCTGCGCCACGCAGGACCTCGTTAGTTTTGACATTGAAACCCCCCGCAAAGCAGAAGTGGTATACCTGGCCCAATTTCGGCCCGAGAAGCGCCATGAGCTTGTTTTGCAGGAGTTTTCAAAGTTTTTGAAGGACCACAAAAGCGGTCACGAAACGCCCAAGCTGGTCATGATTGGATCGATTCGGAATGATGACGACAGGTCAGCTGTTTATAATTTGCGCATTCTGGCGCATGAGCTCAAGCTGGTGGAGGGGCAGGACTATGACGTTGTCCTGGACGCGCCTTGGAATGTGGTTGTGGACCGTCTCGGGCACGCGTCATTTGGGCTGAATGCCATGTGGAACGAGCACTTTGGCATGGTGGTCGTTGAGTACATGGCCGCCGGCCTCGTCCCCATTGTGCATAACTCGGCAGGCCCCAAGCTCGACATTGTGGTGCCTTGGACTGTGTCAGAGAAGGAGGACGCAGAGCTTTTGCCAACTGGACTGTTGTTTGTTGACGATTCGGATCCCAACTATGATGCTGCTGCAGCTAAGGCTGACAAGTCGGTTGGCACTTTGGAGGAGACTTTTGCTAAGGCTTTCGGCATGAACTCAAAGGAGCTGCAGGGGTACCGGGCGCGAGCCAGAGCTTCTTGCAGCAGGTTTTCTGATGAGCAGTTTGCTCACCGCTGGAACATGCGCGTCGAAGTGCTGGCTAAACTGCAGGTTCTCCGATCCAGAAGCCGCAGATCACAAGGCAGCTACGATTAACTTGAAGCAATCTGGAATCAAATAAAAAAAAAACTCCCCCAATCAACACGAACAAAAAGACTAAATATTGGCAGGCAAAAAATAAGGCTCTAGAGTAAAAACGATAATAATCTCATGAAGCCATGTGAACTTGTATAACAAGAAAAAATAGCAAAATAATAGTAATGTTAACAATGTACGACAATATGGAAACCAACTACCCAAAAGAAAAAAAGAATCAAGCTGCTGTGGAAGTTCCCGATGATGTGGTCTCTGGCAGACCACCCGCAAAAAACAAGGCCGGGGGTTGGTCTGAAGTGGTGAGCGGCTTGAGCTCTTCCATTCCAAACGACCCAGTCGGCTTGCGCACCAAAGTTGAGTTACCCCGTTGTCCTGACTTTGTCGACGCAACTGAAGAGCGCCGGCGCATAAGTGCAGTGCGCTGGTCTTCATGCGCAGGCTCGTCAGGTCCGCGGGCCACACCTATACCAGCATCCACGTTCTGCTCTTCCTTATGGTTAGTCATGGTCAAGCGGCGCTCTACCGCCACCGGAGTATCAGCATTGACTGGCAAAAAGTGCTTATCATCAGGCAAAGTTGAGTGGGTTTCCTTCTTCAAATCATAAGAAAACACTGAAGATGTATCTTCGTTATCCTCAAGCTCCTCAGCGCCGCGCACTTCACTTGGCAAAAGAGCCGGTGAAACCATGGCAGCTTGGCCAGCAGCGACTGCCACAGATACTGAGAGGGCGGCAACATTGCTAGGAAATCTGCCAGGGGGTTCAGGACGGCGGCCCTCTTCTTCGACAACTGGAGCCAAGTCTTCTGTTTCAGAGCTAGCATTGAACGGCTCTCCCAGAGATGTGACGCCAGATGAGACAGAGAATGTAGGCGATGTCGGGGAGTCGGATGTGCCAGAGAAAACTGCAGGAACAGTAACCGCAGCAATAGGAACAGCCGCAGCTGCTACAGGCACGGCAGCCGTTCCAGCCGTTCCAGCTGTTCCAAGCGCCGCTGACTTCTCCCTCTTCTCTAATTCCTGTTCTGCCACTGGCTCCTCCTCTTGTTTTTCCTGCTCCTCTGGCTCGACAACTTTCTGTGGAAAGAATTTGTTGGCACGAGAGATAGGGTCTCCATGCTGTGATGCTGCGGTCAAATCATTGAACCAGCCATTCAAGCTCTCATTGTTTTCAGCGCGGAACACCCAGTTTTGGCCCTTGCCAGCTAGAGATCCGGGTTGATGCACAGAAATGACAAATCTGTGAGAAATGCTGCCGCTGTTCTTCTTGTCGTGAGAAACCTGGCAGTCACTCAGTGGAAGCGAGAGTACAGGAAGGAGGTCGCGTGGTGACTTGAACTCGTGTAAGAAACATGGAGTGAGCACGTACCATGCTTTGGAGTAAGACTTGAGGTACTTGGAGCGGCGTTCCAAATATCCTGAGCGGATTGCGTTTGCAAGGTTTGAGTTCTGCCCAGCATAAGCTTCCTTGCTGTTGATTTGTTCAGAATCTGCGGGTAAAAATGTAGATTCGTTGGAGAGAAAGTAATCCCATTCATTTAGAGGGTCTTGGTTGGGGAACCCACTCAAAATTTGGATTGACAGGTCCTGCAGGGGTTCAGCTTCCAATCCTGCAATTGCGCCAAATTCCTTGAGAGCAAGCTGAATTTCAGACACAATGACGTTTTCAAGCTCCTTTCCAGAACTGAGAATATTAACGTGGGCTTCAATAAGATAATTCTCCTCCTTCAACTGTTTAGCAACTTGCCTGTCAAGGGCAGGCTTGAGCAAGCAAGGATCGTTCTTGGGAGCAAGAGACCCAGGCTGATTGGTGGCAGCCTCTAGAGCCATGGAATAAGCAAAAGTGGCCCTGAAAGTAGCCTCTTGCTCTTGCACAACGGTATTGTTAAAGTCCGGGGCCAAGGTCCTAATTTCTGAAATTTTAGAGATCAAGTCAGTTTCCACACTTTCCAGTCTAGGAATGACTCCACCCTTCAATTTCTTTGAAGCCGTAGCGGCATGGGCGGCCTGGGTTGTGTGAAATGTAGAAAGTACTCTTGGGACGTCAGCAATGGAGTCGGACCCAACGGGAAGAAACATTGCACCCGTGTCTGGGGAAAACCCCGATGCAGACACTTCAGGAGTGATTGATTCGACTGCTGCAGCAGAGTAGGCAGGGAGGCCAGGAAAGTGAAGGCCATTGGTGATGCGGGAGTGTTGACGGGCAAGGTCTTCTTGTAGAGTAGCGTAATCTTGCAGGTAGAGCCAAAACGACCTGACCACCTTGCGCCAGGCCTCAACGCGGAGCGCAAGAACCTCAGTGGGTTGGCCACTGGCAACAGCTTTAAGATCCAGTTTGCTCGGCATGGTTCAATTAAAGTCAATTCAATTGGTTGCTATTAGTAGTATCGTATCAAGAGAAAAGTGAAGTGGAAGGAGGAGAGTTTCAAGTGTAGAAATGAGAGCAATTCATAAGATTGAAAGAAAACCTTAGGGTGCGGCAGGAGCGCCTTGTTTTAATTTTCGGTTTTTGTCTTAATATTTTGCTGCTGTTTTTGTGTTGGCTTTTTGCTTATCTCGTCTACGTTCACTACTATGAACCCTTTTTTCAAACAAGGTAAAGTTGACGAAGCCAATTTCACTTGAATTTTAGGGTTTTTTTTGTTATTGTCAATTTCAAAAAACAAAGCCTCTTAGCTATAGGAGAAGCGAAAGAAGGAAAAAGAGAAGAAAGCAAGGTTGGAAAAAAGAAGAAGAAGAAGATGAAGCAAGAAGAAAAATGGTGATATTTATATCATTCTGTGGACTGTTGGTGTAAAAAATGCTGAGGAAGGGTCTTTTTTTTACACACGACTGCCATGACAGGAGTGATGTCATTATAGGTTTTATATGAACTATGTGCATATGGTGGAGAGATTTTATATAGCCTATATAGTGCTGACACTATATATATATATAGTACTAGTAATTATGTAATAATTAGTAATACAAAGAAATGCTGAGTAATGCTGAGTAAATATGTAGTCATTATGGGTGGCACGTGATCTGTTAATCCATCCATTTCTCTTTTCATGTGATGGTGACCAAACTAATGTAAGATCTCACCAGTACTGTGGACCGCTGTGAACTCGTCTTTTCTGGCTGATGGAGGTCTTCAAGCCTGTCTGATCATGAAAACAGTCTAAACAGCAAACATTGAAGTAAATACCCAATGTTTCACTGCTATGCTAGTCAGTGTCAAAGGACTTAATGCTCAGCGCAATTGATGAAAGCGTGGAGAGCGAGAGGGATGTGGGTCATATCATGTAGGCATAACAATAAATGAAACTATTGCAAGCATATTACAACTACGTACATACAACTACATTACATTAATCTAGATCTTGGGCACCTTGAGCGACTTGCTGATCATGGCTGAACCGCTCACTATAAACATGAGAACCACAGGGTGAAACTCCAGGGCGTGTCCCTCAAACAGCAAGCCAAATGGCAAGTGATCGTGCACCCAGCCGTTGAACTGCCAGTAGTACATGATGCCTACTAGCACCAGAGTGGTCGGGATCGGGGTGCCTTCAAAGTACTTGCTCTTGCCAGAGCCGTCCTTGGGGATGTTGGCCACCGTCACATTGAACCGGGCCAGGCGGGTCAGTCCGCACAGCACAAAGACCGTAAGCAGAACCTGGTCAAGCGCAGTGTTGAATCCAAGTGTAAAGGCGGCCGTTGCTGGGCTCACGCCAAATGAAACGAGGTCGGCCAACGAGTCGAGCTCTTGGCCCATGAGACTGGACTTGTTGCGCAGCCGGGCCACCCGGCCGTCCAGGAAATCAAAAAACAGGCCCAGAGGGACTAGCCATAGAGCGCGCACAATGTATTTTGGGTCTTGGGTGATGGCATATGATACAGAGGAGATGACAGAGTTGAATCCGCAGCAGGCGTTCAGCAGGGTGATGAAGTCTGCCATGTGCAGGTTGCGGATCATGGAAAAGTGGCGGTGATCTGTTGTGAATTCAATGATATCCCGCTCATTTGGAGCTTCTGGCGATGGCGAGGGGGAGAAGAACGATGAGCGGCGACGTCTAGCGATCCGTCGAGGGGCGTCTGCCGAAGAAGAGATTGACTCGTCTGATTCGTGCTCGTGTACGCTCATGATATATACGGTATGCTAGCTATGAGTTTCAGTTGCAATGAGAATCAAGTTTAATGTGATCTGAAAAGTGAAAGCGTCCTGAAATCGAAAAGAAAGTGGAGGCTATTGACAAAAAAGAAAAAAAGAGGCTTTGAAGTTACAGTGTTGAGGAATCTAAGAATATTGGTTGGTTGTGGGACAATGTACAAAAACGAAAGAAAAAAAAAAAAAAAAAAAAAAAATTTCACGGGCACAATGAAGGATTGCTGGAATATCGTCAACAATGATAGTTACTATTTATCGCGCATCATGTAGAATGAGGAATCATGTAGTGTGATCAATAATATCCAGGGTAGTGCAGAATCTATGCTCCGGAGCTGCCGTACATGGCTGCCCAATCTTCAAACACTTTGAGGCCCTCCTTGGATACACTGGGCCTTATTGTCTGTAATGCTGCTTGAAAATCCTCAAACCCAATAGGTCGGATCTGATCCGTAGGGGTAGTCAGCAAAGCATCGCCTAGTGATCTCAAGGGGCCCATGGCTGCATCTTTTGCCAGCGCTGTCAAGTCTGATCCACTGAACCCATCCGTCAACTCGACCAGTTTAGCCCGCTCCTGCTCAGTCATGGCGTTCTTCTGGCGGCTCAGCAGTTTATCAATATGGTGCGCCCGCGTTTCGGGTTCAGGCAAAGGAATGTACTGCCTCCTTACAAACCGGCGCCGCGCAGCTTCATCAATTACCCAGGGCAAGTTAGTAGCGGCCAGCACCAGTACTCTTGACACGTCTTCATGTTCTTTGCCGGCAGCTGCATGCTGCAACGCACTCCACTGCACCAAAAATTCAGTCTTGATCCGGCGCGAAGTCTCGTGCTCCCCACTGTCAGATCGAGCTGACAGTAATGAGTCGATTTCGTCCACAAAGATGATTGAAGGGGCCAGCGCACGTGCCATGAGAAATAACGCCCTGACCAGCTTCTCTGATTCTCCAAGATATTTAGATGTCAGTGAAGAGGCAGAAATAGAGAAAAATGTAGAGTGCGATTCCTGCGCAACAGCCCGGGCGAGCATGGTCTTGCCAGTGCCGGGCGGACCAAATAGTAGCATTCCTTGCGCGGGCTCCCTGAGCCCACTAAATAAATCAGGCCGTAAAAATGGATAAACAACGGTTTCCTTAAGCGACGTTTTAGCTTTTTCTAGCCCAGCAATATCGTCCCAGTACACCGGGTCGCCTTTAACCACCACGTCGTTGAAGATCTGCTGAGCAGCGTGCTCATCGATTCCCTTGACCTTGCTGACCTTTTTGCGTGCTTCATTGAGCCATTGGTCAGTTTCATCCTCAGATTGCGAGGACTCGCTTGCTGGCTTCTTGAGTCTTGGTTTCGGTTTGATAGGTTTGGTTTTTGGCGCCGTGGTAGGTCGCTTGGCCGGTTTCGCTGCGGGTACAGGTGTAGTCTGTGCCCGGCTGGCCCTGGGCCGAGGAGCAACTGTTTTTGCTGTTGGACCAGGTTTGACATTTGGGCCACTCGTATACTGGACCCTCGTCTTGACTGGCAAGCTTGCTGTAGATCCCTTGAGTGACATTTTTTCAACGTCCTGAGCCAAACCCCTCCCACCATTCGAAGTCTGAGGACGCGGAGGTGGCAGGTTCCCAGTAGACAAACTAGCAGCTGCAAGGGCATTGTGCGCGTTTGTTGCACTAACATTAGGTTGTTTGACCGACCAGGCCAGTGTAGCCGCATTTGAGGCAGCCTTTCTTTCTCCCATAAGCTTGCCCAAGCCAGCCTTGCTTGAGCGGAGCGTATGTAGCATGGATCTGGGATTTTTAATTGTCTGCTGAGGACTAGGAGTGCGAGATAGCTCAGGGGTGCTTGTCGACCCTATTGAAGAGCTACGACCGTCAATCGATGCTGCTGAGTGATAGTATGCAGTGCTGGCGTCCACTTCCGACGCTGCCCGTCTGTGTGTGCCTTTATGCTTTGAGCGCCAGCTTTCTGGCAAGCTCGAGTCACTTTTTGGTGGGCGCTTGGGTGCCGGCCCAGGCATATCACTCGTAGCCATTGAAACGCTACTGGTTGGATTTGATGGCTGATAATACTTTTCCATACTGCGCTCCATAAATGTAATGCGGTCGTAACACTGTCTGTCAATTTCCATAATGTTTGACATTAGCTGAGATTCCTGGGCGGTCTTTGGTGTGTCTGTGATGGTGCTGAGTTGCAATGAGATGATACGTTTAGTAGTTTTCCATGCGGAAAGCGCAGCAGCGGGATTGTTTTGAGCCTCCGCCGTCATAGCCCGTACCGACGCCTGGTAGGACTCTTCGTAGGCAGCCTGCAGGTGCTGCAACGAAGAAGCAGTTTTTTTGGAGCGCAAAAAGTCCATGGTCTAAGTAGTGGGTGCGATAGGAACCTGCCAAAGATTGGAGACTACTCTATACCAGCTAAAGCATGCGAGGAAACTCGAGAAAATCTTACCGTCTAAACAATTGACTAGACTTCATCTATATCAATAGCTAAAATGCAGGTGAGCAAGCAAAGTAGTGAAACTATGGCGGTCAAATGGTAAAATTGCAAGTGATTTAAAGCAGGTGCGGGAAGAACAAAAGAAAATCAAGAAAGAAATCAAGACAAACATTGATAGAAATCCACAAGAGTTACCTATAGATGGTTTCTTGTCCAAAAGGTAAATCAGGCGGATTGAAGCAAATCTGATTCAATGCTTTGAAAATACTCGGAACATTTTTTGGTTTTTAAAGTCTGCTCCCCTTACAGATTTTTGTGGTCTATACTTGAAGCGCATCAAATCAAAGCCAGCTGCACATTACCTTGAGAGCATAGTCACCCAGCATGGCCGTTCAGAGAATAATTTGTTAAATGCTTCAATATAGTTTATGTGATCTGAAATACAGGGATCTTCAGCCATGGAAGAATTCACCTCTACACTCTATCGAACTTGTGTCGAGCTCTAGTGGCTGATCTTATCTTGATGGTATATTTTGCACATGTCCTGCTTGCGGCTTTCCTTCTATCAACACCCCAACCATGCTGAACCAAAACACTTTGAAAGCCCTACAGAGATTTCTGCGCCCGCATTTCAATGCGATCAAGCAGATTCCTCCTGCTCTTACTGGAGGTCTAGTAATTTTCATGGTTTTAGTCCACTTAGCCTCCTGGGTATTTCCGTCCTTGGTAGATGGCGCGAAACTACAAACCAGCGCCCTCACCAATCTGGAGCGTAAGAGATTTGCCGTGTTTAAGAATCAGCACCTAACAGCTTAGTTCAACGGTTGACTTGGTATCCAATGGTTCATTACAACATTTTCCATCTGGTGTTATCAACATGGGCCCTTCTGCCTATGTTGAGCGGCTTTGAGAGAAACAATGGAACAGTTAGGACAGCCATTGTCCTCAATGGTAGGTTTCTTTACTTCAACCACTGACGATATCTAATTGTTTAGTATTGGCAACAGTTGCTGGGCTTGCTTACATTTTGATCAATTTGATCATGTTCTCGTCGAACGCTGTGGCGGGATCAAAGTAAGCTCTCTGAAGATGTTGATCTCAAATCTAACTAGATAGTATTTGGCTATTCTCGCTAATGGGCTACTTCTCATACATTGAGAGCTTATCTACACCTCACACGGTCATGTAAGTTACTTCTACTACTTGGGCTTTGGCTAACGAATGCAGTGCCTCTAACTTGACGATCCCTACCTGGGCTAAACCTTTTGCTGCACTGATAGCAGTTTCAGTGGTTCTCCCTGGTCCTAGCATCATCAGCAATACGTTTGGCCTGACTGCAGGCTATCTGCTGGCTCTGGGCCACCTCCAAGTCCTACTTGAGCCTCCAACGAAGGTGGTGCTGTTTATTGAAGACAAAGCTGCCTATCTGATTGACATGATCCCATCTGAGGTTAGATATACCACAGAGGCCGATGCCATTTTAATTCGCAGCAACGCAGTCACTGGCCCGGCCAATTCGGGGCTTCCAGTTCATGAAATGTCAGGAAAGTCGAGCCCATAATTTGATATATAGAATTCCGTAGTATGATAGATCACTGTTACCCTGACCCACCAGTATATTTTTCACTTTTTTCATCTCAACCACTCACATCCAACCCAGCCATCACCAAGCCAATATGCCCAAACAGAACTTTGTGGGCATGGTCATATCCCATGGCAAGATGGATAAGACCGTTAAGGTCCGTGTCCAGCGCATGAAGTTCAACAAGCTTGTCAACAAGGACGTTGTCCGTTTCACCGACTTCCTTGTTCACGACGAAGCCAACAAGTGCAAGGAAGGAGACGTTGTTCGCATTCAGTATGTTCGACCACTGTCGGCACGCAAGTCTTTTGCTGTATCTGAAATCCTTATGAATAAAGGTTTGTCGTGGATCACATACCGCGAAGAAGCACCAGCCAAGGTGGCAGCCGAAGAATTGCAAAAGATTGCAGAGTATAAAGAGGAGCGAGCTCAGCGCCTGGGTCAAGATGGCCATGAGACTGCCGCTCAGCAGATGGACAATTTGAGAAAACTGAATCTGCTGTCGATTCGCCACGACCGCAAGCCCCAAGACGAGGAGTGGGTCACCCAGATCATGGCCAAATACAACATCCCGAGCTGGCCGAATGAGCAACGCATTTTTGAGCTGGATGTGGATAAGGCGCGAACTGAGTTGGAGGAGCTGAACATCGAGATCAAGAACAGCAGCTTCTCGTCATACGCCAGTGAAATGCTGGAGAACAACCCCAAGCAAGCAAATGGAATCCTGAGATCCCTGGGCAAGGAGGAGCCCGAAAAGCTGGCCAAGAACATCAAGAAGAACATCTTGATGAAGCATTTTGTCAAGACCCTGTCGAAGCCTAGCGATGCTGCCAATCTGTAAATATTGTCGTTCGATATATAGTGTATTGTATTTTTTTTTTCATTTAAATTTTTTTTCCCCCCCCCCCCCCACCATGTATAACCACATCAAATTCTATAAACGGCCGAGCTGTACAACTCTGCTTACTAGCAAGGCCAAGTGCCTTGAGATTAAGACTGTGTTGACTGTTACCAATGATTTGGGTGAAAAGTTTTTCTTTGGCGATCTTGAAGTGTTTGTGGAGCTAGTTTTGACCTCTGCTGGGCCAAAGCGATCCTACAATAGCACGGCGAGCGAAACAGTTATAAACTCTCAAACGTTACCATGGACTGTAGGATCTAGAGCAATGGCCTATGCAGTGCGACTTCCGCTGACGACAGCCAGGAAAGATGCTCAGTTCTACGTTAGAGCCTGTGTGCAAGAGCCTGAAAAAGCTGTCGATATGCTATTAGAAAGCTACGAAAACACAAGTGACAATGTTGCACCCGCGACTTTTCTACCGATCCGAAGCATACCATGCAATTTCTCAGACCCAACTAAAGATAAGAGTACGTGCGACAGTGAGTACCTTGCGCTGCGAAATCTTGAGACGGAATGCCCTGGGCTCAACATCAATGTCGTTGAGGAAACCAAAGGCGACATTGCAAGTCATATCTGGGATGCCGCGATGGCGGTTGCCAAGGAGCTTTGCTCAGGACGGTTGAAGGAGTATGTTGGTACGCCTCGCTCTATCATTGAGCTCGGGGCCGGGTGCGGATTCACAGGACTGGTAATGGCTGCTTTATTTCCAAGCGCACAGGTGCTGCTTACTGATTTTGAAGAAGCTCGGGCGGCGTGTCAGCGCAACATTGATCTTAATCTTGATGCTCTTCCCAAGGCAAACAAGCGCGCACGCATTGGTCTCACTGGGCTGCAGCCAGCTACTACTGGTACTACTTCAGCTACTGGTTCCGAACAGGATCGGGTTTTATTCCATCCTTTACAATGGGAGGAATCCGATCCTGCCAGGATTCCAATGCCTGTGTATAGACATGACCATGGCAAGCACGAAGGCTGGGATATTGTTCTGGTGACCGATTGCATTTACAATAAAAGCAGTTTTGGTCCTCTGTTGTCCATTCTAGAAAAGCTCATGTTGCCGGGCACGATTCTAGTTCTCGCCCACAAGTATAGATCAGGGGATTCGGGCGAATTGTTCTACGAAATGTTGGGCGAAAAGTTTGACTTTGTGCATGATTATTCGGTTGAAAGGTATGACGAGAGAATTCGCCTGTTGACAGTTCAGGTCCGCCCAACACAAGTATAGATAGTAGAACAGTCGCATCAAGTAGATTTAATTATAAATTTCAAGATAAACGAAGATAGGATCAAAAGGAACATTACTTATTAATTGAAAGACCAATTTTGGGTGTTCTGGAAAACTATGCTTGGAACCGTTCTAGGGGTGCAAACTCATGAATGTGGATCACAAAACCAGATTAGCAGAACTATCTTGAAGTAAAAAAAACCTTTTCTAGATAAAATTCTGATAGTTTAATAATCAAATAGACTACAGTAATTAATAGTTTCAGACAGCATTAATATGGAGTGAACTTAGCTCTGCATAAGTCAGCACCAGACGGTCGGTCCACTATTATGATTGTAATTAGCATTAAATCTGTTCTTTCTAGAGCTTTTGAGACTTCAAGCAGTCAAACAGGATAAGATAGAATTTATGATTTGTGAGGTTTGAAGTGGATATAGCAAGAATAGACTAAACGCTTCATGGTAAAATGAGGATTACTTGCATCACTCTTCGCATTGCTTCATAGCTGAGCAGTCATGTCTGCGATGATCTATCAAGTCAACTAAATGGTTACACTAGTGAGCTATTCAATGAATGACATTTATAATCCTTGTGCCTTAGATTCAAGCAAAGCTGCTTAAGGTCATAAACAATATTTCAATGTATCAAGCATCTGAGCCAGATATTTCTTCTTCAAATTCCATCTTGACGTTTTGTACTTCACACTCCTACTAGCCCGTTGTGAAGCCAGACCTCAATATTTCACAAGTGTACATTTCAACACGGCAACACCTCCCAACTTCACAATGTGCTGCTGCTGCTGCTGCAAAACAAAAAGAACCAAACACCCGCACACCTACACAACCTCCTCGAAATTTCAATCTCCGCCATTCTACTACTTCCCCCTCGAACTCGAACGACCGGTTTTGGTTACTTGACAGTGCGTGTGAAATAGAGAGAAACCAATGTATGTGCTTTGCTTTCAGCGGGGTGTGGTGTTAGAGAGAGAAGGAGGACTAATTAAATCCAGGTCTGTTGAATTGCCATCAGAGTATACGCCAGCGTTCGCGCCTTTCTTTGGGTTTGCAGGGTAGGTTGAAGGAGAGATGTGAAGGAAGCTTAGAATGCTGACGCAGATAGATGTGCTTGTGCGATTATCCTTAGTTCGGCTGGTGCCGCCATTGGAACCGCCAAGTCTGGTATCGGTATCGCTGGTATTGGTACTTTCAAGCCTGAGTTGATTATGAAGGTATGTGTTATCTAGCAAAGCTCTAAACGTTGGCGATTACAAGGAGCGCAAGTACTAACACGGGTAGTCTTTAATTCCCGTCATTATGTCTGGTATCTTGTCAGTCTACGGTCTTGTCGTGAGCGTGTTGATTGCAGGCGACCTCAACCCCGCTCAGGAGTACTCGCTGTTCAACGGGTTCATGCACCTTGCCTGCGGGTTGTGTGTTGGTTTTGCTGGTCTTGCTGCTGGCTACGCTATTGGCATTGTGGGCGACGAGGGTGTGCGACAGCTCATGCTGCAACCGAGACTGTTTGTCGGCATTGTGCTTATTCTCATTTTTGCTGAGGTCCTAGGTTTGTACGGAATGATTATTGCCCTGATCCTGAACACCAAGGGAAGTGGTTAAATTGCATATTCTCTTCTAATCTTCTTCCATCAAATACACGATATATCTAATTTATACATTTTGACTGACTCTAGAGAGGGAGCTGATTACTTGAAGAGCGCGGAATATAGCGTGTTGTAGAGCTTGCAGGGCTTATTAGAGAGGTTTTATCTAGATTGAAGGCTCTATTTACCTATTTATCATCTAGAGTTGCGCTGCAGCAGGCTGGGTAACTTCTGCCAACCGAGCAAGTCAAGTATTACAAGCTTTAAAACTGTGCACAATGGAATCTTGCCACTCTTAACAATCTTAACAATTGCGCTAAGCAAAAGAAGAATCACTAGAGCAGGGTGTGCATTGAGGCTGTTCAAGGGTATTGCTATATGGCTTTCTTCTTCTCCGATGTAGCGTAAAACCTTACCCTCAGTGGCTGATACTCCCACGTTTTAGGCGGCGGTTCAACATCGCAATCAATTTCAATCTCTCTACCTCTACAGACAAGAAACCCCCAATGTCACAGTACATTACCGACCTGATATACTCGCTAGAGTCGTGCCTGACGTGCTTCCAGAGCCCGATGCTGCGGATCAACCACCGCAGCTTCAAGATCCTGAACCTGCTGGGCGAGGGCGGGTTCTCGTACGTGTACCTTGTGCAGTCGCAATCCGGAGACACGTATGCTCTCAAAAAGATCCGCTGCCCGTTTGGCGCCGAGAGCATTCAGATTGCGCTGAAGGAGGTGGAGGCGTATAAGAGGTTTGACAGCAAGTACATTATCCACGCCATTGACTCGAGCGTGGTGCAGGAAAAAGACGGGTCGAAAACGGTGTACATTCTGTTGCCGTACTTTAAGAATGGAAACTTGCAAGACCGGATCAACGCCAACCTGGTCAATGGCCGGACGATGCCGGAGGAGGAGCTGGTGGGATTATTTGTTGAGATTTGCAAGGGGATTAAGGCGATGCACGACCGACATGTGAACAGCGGTTCAGGCACGCGGCCCAGCATGTCGACGCTGGGGTACGTGGGTGGCGAGGACGACGGGGCTGACGAGGGTCTGCTGGGCGGCGTCGAGTTGAACCCGCAGACGAGCAGCGACACGGCGATGGACGTCATTGTGCCGTACGCCCACCGCGACATCAAGCCCGCCAACATCATGCTGGACGACGAGCGCATGCCGGTGCTCATGGACCTGGGCTCATGCTCGCGCGCGCGCATGTCCCTGACTACGCGGCAGGCCGCCCTTGAGCTGCAGGACCTGGCCGCCGAGCACTGCACGCTGCCGTACCGCGCGCCGGAGCTGTTTGACGTGAAAACAGGCAGCTCCGTCGACGAGCGCGTGGATATCTGGAGTCTGGGGTGCACGCTGTTTGCGCTCATGTACTCGAGCTCGCCGTTTGAGATGCAGACCGCGGAGAGCGGGGCAAGCTTGAGCCTGGCGATCATGAACGGGCAGTACAAGTTCCCGTCGTCGCCGGAGTACTCGGAGGGCCTGAAGGCGATTGTAAAGAGGTGTCTGACGGTGGAGCCGAGCGAGCGGCCGTTTATCAAGGACGTTTTGCAGGACGCGCAGAAACTGGCGGGCAGCAGTAGTGGGTACTGATTTTAAGAACCATGTGTGTAGCTTTAATTATGACATATGCTGTGCATGGATCACTGTGAGCACCAGTTCCATGCCACTTCAAACCACGCATGAACTATGGAACTTTCCAGCAAAAGAAAGCGTTTGTAATTAAACCAGCAAATCCAAGCAAGGACTCGTGCGCTGGGGTATAAATATGTGTGCATTTCTACTCCAGCAGGAGCAGCAGCACCAAGGTTGTTTTTAATAATGAACACAGTGGACTCTGCTCAGACGTTTTATAGCGGCCAGCCCGGTTATAACGACTGCATGCTGTGCGATGTCAGGTCAATCAGTGGCGTAGGCTGCGCGCCGTTCAAGCCGGGCCCTGCTACTATTCGGCCTCCGCCAACCGCACCACGCCCGTCTACTACTATATCTGCAAAGCCGGGCATGGCCAAAAAGCAAGCCACGCTGGAAGAAACCCAGGCACTTTTCCTCCAGGCCCTCAAAGGGTCGTTCTCGCTGCCTGCATCTGAACTTCGGCACCACGAAACCCGGCTGCTCAGAATCCTGCCTTGTCTAGCTCCGGTTCACCTTGACCTGATCTACAGTGCGGTAGAGACGGTGCTGGGCGGCGGCAGTGAGCAAGTGTCGGAGTTTAAAAGGCAGGAAGCACGGCGGCTGGTAGTCGACCACATGGTCCAGCATAACGGCGTGTCTGTATGGGCACTTTCTCTGCGCAGGATTGTTGAGTCCTTGACCTTGGCTGGCTGATGTCATGGTGTATACATATATAATATATAGATGGAATGATCTGTTTCCCAATACCCCAAGCACACAAACAAGTCCCAGTGGTTAGGGCATGTACCACTGTAAATATCAGAGCACCACATCCCCCTACATGCCAACCAGAGCGCTGCAACCGGGCTGCGCGGGCTTCCTTAACTACACAGCAATGACATCCTCACAAGGACAAACGCAGTCGCAGCCGCAGTCACAGTCTCCCCAGCCGCCGGCGCCACAGCCTGCCGACTACTCGCTACCAGGGGTCATGCGGTACCTCCAGAACGAGTGGCAGCGCAACGAGCGGGATAGGATCCAGTGGGACTTGGAGCGGGCAGAGATGAAGGTGAGTGTGCGGGTGGGGTGCCACTGATCTGATCTAGGCCTTTGATGTGAAGTCATTGAAAATCACTGATCTAAAGGTCTTGATCTAGAGGTGGCAGGAAAAGGCTTAGTGGAGGGAGTGATGAAGGGAAGAAGGCTAACAGACTCAAGACTAGGATAGCCAAGCTTGAAGGCGAGAAGAAAAGTTTACAGCTTGTGGTTGATAGCCAAGCCAAGAAGCTCAAGATTCTTGAGTCATGTTCAGGCGCGCCCGATGAGTACGTATCCACCCCACCAACCTGCTTCTTCAAAGCCCAAGAAATTTAGCCCGCCCGTTCTTTAGATAACTAACATTTGTTAGCTCCAAAGAAGACCTCTACACGGCGGCCAAGAAATCGCTCGACCACGACCTTTTCCAGCTCCAATCTGCGCACGTTGATCTCGAAGACATTTTGGAATCCAGGATCTACCTTGAAAAGTGTGTGCAGGAGGTTGATTACCTGCTGCAGGCTGCGAACGTGGCGGCCCCGCCGCCAGGGTCGGGTGGGTCAGGATTGGGCCAGCATCAGATTGGAGGAGAGGAGAAAGAGAGTAGTATGGTGGTGTTCAATGACTAGTGAGCTTGGCTTTTAGTGTGGAATTATAAAAGGGAATTGGAATTGCATGGCAGTTTGTACAACAGGACCAGTTTTATATATATATATATACATGTATAGACGAATCATTATTACAAGTCAAAGCAGGCGCCAAGAACCGCCTCGTTCTAGAGTGTAGAAAGACTGGATTAACCTCGAGTTACAATGTAGGCGGGTAGGATTGACAAAATTATTCAAAGCCAAGAGTAATTCCAAGGCTTGTAAAGGAGGGTTATTCAGTCTACTGAACGAGGTTGTTTGGGTAGCCTGTCAACAACTTGATCAATCAGACGTTGAGTTTAGTTTGGTTCCAAAGTTGTTTTAATCAAATGCTCGCATGCCTAGTGTGTCCACCCCGTCCAACACTTTATCATTACTATGAAGGCCCGCCCATGAGTGTAGCCCATATTTGTGTCCATGGGGTCTCTACTACCCCAGAATGTTTTTTTTTTTTTTTTTTTTTTTTCCAGAAAAGTCTGGGGAACACTTTATTATTATATAATTAAATACGTATGATTATATAAGCTTGTTTATAGTAAATTCCCATTACCTAATAGTTACATAATAATGAGAAAGAACCGGAAGCGCAAAGTTCAAGTTATAAAGAAAATGGACCGGAAGCATCAAGATGGCACAATATTGGGGGTACCATAACGCATGGGGGGTTATAATATGGTTAACTAACCTTAAATCGATTACTAATTAACTATATATTATTATCAAATATTGCTCTTAACTATAGTTTTTATGGTTTATAAGTTTAAATTAGGTTGAAACGTGGTTTATACATGACATTGCAATCGTATACAGGCAGTCAAGGCACAAGGCAAAAGTCTCAAGTTCTAAAACAACCATTTTAGTCCCAGCTCAATCGAGATCGATATATCAGAGAAATCAAGTTCAACGGCTGGTCTTTTCACTGCCTGCTGCAAAATCCCCCCCCTTTGAACTTGAGTCCAAAAAAAAAACCCCAAGTAGATATCTTGATTGCAGCTGCCATATGGTTATACTTTATACAGATATATAAAAATACTTTTTTGTCTCAAAATTGTTTTATAAAATTCCATTTCTCCGATCTCTTTTCGTTGTATTTTCACCACCTGGAGATTCACAAAAGAAAATCTTTTACCCCAATCAGAAATCGTTCTGCTCACGAGCTCAACGACAGTTGTAAACCTTCTTCCTCTTCTTCATTCTTCTTCTTCTTCTTCTCCTCTTCTTGATGTCTCATCGTTCCTTCTTTCCTTGGAGTTAAAAAACCAAAAGAACCTCAGATACATATCGGGTCAAGCTATATCTATAGAACCAACCCCATATTTTTCATCTTGTTTTGCACCCCTTATACCCCAGGTTGAGATCTCTTCGGCAGCACAGACAAACCTCTTTCACGGCACCAAATAATGCAAACTGGCCACTCTTGTTCGTCATAGACCAAGCTATACCCAAAAAAAAATAAAATAAAAAAAATATAATAAAAAAAAAATGTCATCGTCGTCGCCGTCGTCGTCAGAATCAATCGTCCTGCCCCAGCCTGCCGCTGCTGCCGCTGCTGCCGCCGTCACATCGTCTGCCGTCGCCGCTCTCTCTACCCACAAAGGCATCAACCACCTCCGCCAGTATCTGGCCCACCCCACCGTCAGCGCCTTTGTGGCCGGCGGGGTTGCTGGCGCCGTCTCCAGAACCGTTGTCTCCCCGTTCGAGCGCATGAAAATCATCTTCCAGTGCCAGGGCGCCCCGTCAGCCCCGGCTGCCTACGAGGGCGTCGGCCCCACCCTCGCCAAAATGTGGCGCGAGGAAGGCTGGCGCGGGTTCATGCGCGGGAATGGCGCAAATTGCATCCGCATCGTGCCCTACTCGGCTGTCCAGTTCTCGGCCTACACCATTCTGAAATCCAACATTATTGCATATCACACGCCCTCTGCCGACGACACAGCAGCAGCAGCAGCAGCAGCAGCAGCTTCTCAATACCAGCTCACGGCCCTGGAACGCCTCGCCGCAGGCTGTTTAGCCGGCTCCATTTCCGTCGTTGCAACCTACCCGCTCGATATCGTGCGCACGCGGCTCTCTATCCAAACCGCGTCCATCACCAACCTCAGAGACCACTACGCCAAGGCCGGCGTCAAGCCGCCCGGCATGCGCTCCGTCATGGCCCAAATCTACCGCACCGAGGGCGGCTGCGCCGGCCTTTATCGCGGCATTGTCCCCACCACCATGGGCGTCGCCCCCTACGTCGGCATCAACTTCGCCGTCTACGAACACGTCCGCGAGCTCTTCATCCAGGACGGCAGCAAGGACCCCTCCGCTCTCGCAAAGCTCGCCGCGGGCGCCATCTCCGGCGCCGTCGCCCAGACCGTCACCTACCCCTTCGACGTCCTGCGCCGCCGCTTCCAGGTCCTCAGCGTGGGCAGCCTCGGGTTCCAGTACACCTCCGTCGCCCACGCCCTCTCCACCATTGTCAAGACTGAAGGCGTCCCCGGCTTGTACAAGGGCCTCTCGGCCAACCTGCTCAAAGTCGTTCCCAGCATGGCCGCCAGCTGGCTCTCGTTCGAGTTCGTCAAGGACCTGCTCGAATTG